>JASDQU010736173.1:0-13706 GCA_032191745.1 Picea mariana
TTATTGCTTGAGCTCTGAAGTACAGCCGTTAGGCCGAATCAACTTCTGGGAGACGGATACTCTATATGTATATCTTTCTGATTTCAAGATGTAGCTCCACTGTGTATTATTCGCGGATACTCTTTATAGCTATTTGACATGGATCTATAGTGTATTTGATTGGTATCCATGGTTCTATTTTATCCCGAGCATGGGTATGCTCACCTTGGTGAGACATTTTTTATTTTGCAGATGGCACCTCCTGATTCCTGATTCTTGGGCTCCCTCATTCAACATATCAGTATAGATTGGTAAAAGATTGGTAATGTATTTTGTCCCTCAGATGCTCCTATGACCTCACACATTAGGGGGCATTTATTATAACCCTAAATTGCACCACACATGCTTACCTGGAATCAGGCCAACTCATATCCCTTCATTGCCAAAATATCTGCTGAACAACCTCTTTAAAAATCCTCTTGGGTAAAGGTACACGCGCCCTAACCCACTACTGCACGTGTGTGAACGCTGGCAGGCCTACTATAGCTCGTGTTTACCTAACAAAGCTCAAAAATAGGAAATTTGCCGATGGGACGAAAAGCTATGGGTCAGTTAACTGAAACTCCCCGCCATGCATGGCTGAGAGTTTGTCCAAAACCCTAGCTCCTTCTAGCCTATAAAAGAAGGGGTGGGGGTACTATTTGGAAGAGGAAAATTATAGAAAAGAAACTCAGCCCATTTGCCAAATCCATTTGTCCCAACCCTTTAGCCTTTCCTCAAGCCTAAGGAGAATTAACACAAAGCAGTTGGAGGACAAAAGAAGAGGAGGAGCCCAGGATCAGGATCAAGGAGCGGTGGTCGATCTCGACTACAATTGTAAGTTGATTCATTTTGAAAATAATAAAAGAATACTTTTCTCATCCCAATGCATGAGTTATATGTGGTTTGTGTAATTTATTCTTAATTTCTAACCCTCAAGTAGAAAAGTATCATGCATGCGTGGTTGTTTTTTTTTATTGCAGGATAACTTTGGAAGAAGCAACGCGAGCAAGTGGTCAAGAGCGCAATGGAGGATCTACACCAAACATCAGTAAAAAGGTTAGTATTTCCTTTCCATGCATGTATCGTGAAAAAGGGGTTTAAGTTTTGGGTGGTAGGCTAAAAGGTCATTTCTTTAAGGTCAAAATCTGCATGCAAGCCTAGCCCTAGCTTGCTAGTCCATAGGGTATTATTTCCCAACAACAAGTGCGTGTTAGTTTTCAAAAGATTATAGATTTCCCTAGTGTGTATTGTATCTTCTCACATAGTGGGGGATCAGGAGTTTTGTCGGTCTCGAAGGATTCTGGGCCTACCACAAGTTGCCCTCAAACCCCCCCCTCCACGGCTAAGGCAAAAATTAGACCAACAAGGGTATTTTGAAACAACCAGGTTACAGGAAATTGTGCCCAACCCATCTTCGAGAGAAGAACTTTCGATTTTAGAGGAACCAATCATTTCTGACCTTGGAGTAGAGGCTCTTGGTCCTTACAACCCTTCGATCATTGATCTATCGACGCCCATGGTCGTACAGGTTCTACTTTACAAGCATTCGGGGGTGTCACCAGCAACAATGGAAGAAAACATTGCCACTTCTTCAGGGAATATTGATATTTCCTTCACGACTGTCACTACTGGGGGTGTTCCACCTCCTAACCAACTGTTGTTGGTCCGGGCCACCATGGTCTCGAATACTTCTACCTCAAGTAGCGGTCTAATTCTGTATATGGTGGCGATCACTGCTTCATTTCCTCAGAAAATGACAGGCTCTCCTTTCTCATGTGGGATGCCTATATTAAGTACGAGTATTGTACTTTCCTCCTCCACTCTAAAAAAATAGGTTTTAGGGGTAGGGAGTTCCAACACTCCTCTACAAGGCTCTATTGGCGGCACTTCCTCTCCCTTTATCACTTTTCCTTACAATGGGGGTCATATACCCCCTTCATCCCCCTCACTCAGTGGTGTTCTTTAACACTCCGTCGGGCCTAACGTAAACTTGTTTGGAGCAGGTAGTCAAGCACTCCCTCCTTCTAATATGTTGGTTGGTTCGACACCTTTCTCTTTGTTCAGAACATTTGGTAACAACGCTTTCTCTTTAGCTTCCATTTCGACCGGGGGAAACCTCGGTTATGGACAACCACATCCTGTACAGGGTATTATTCCTGCATAGGGGGAACACTTAGGAATTCCTTCCTCACAAGGATCTTGGAATCCATGGCAGGGACCAGTCTCCTTGCCTGGGATGTTGATCGGAGGCAACCCTTTCCATACCTAGTGGAACCTTGGGCAAGGCCCAACGTGTTAGGGTCCTAACCCACACATAGGTAGAACAATATATTCATATGTAATAAAGGTCAATATTAATAAGGCCTTTCAATAAAATAGAATAAGGCGGATGTAAGAAGACCTAGTAGAATATTTCACTTCTAGAAGGATCTTCATCTAGATGCTTCTTTTTAGTATAAATAGGATTCAAGGGTATGAGAACCCTATCTTGGATATTATTGTAATAGAGCTCTGCTCAACTGGAGGTTTCCCCCTTGAAGAGGCCTGTGAGCATTGCTTTCAGATTCAAAGTGTTATTTCTGTTGTTATTCTTATATCATTTCAGTGTTATTGTGGTGAATATTCTGGTTATATTGTTGTTATTCTGCCATTACTAGCATTTTATTTCAATTCTACATACATTTTATATATGGTTTATTAAAAGTGGTATCAGAGCACTTTCCTTGGCAGAAAGTCTGGGTTAATTTTTTTTTCAGGGTAGAGACGTATTCCGGTGTCTTTAAGCCATAGAGATCTGTCGTTACATGCATAAACCCGTGGTTGAGGGATTCATACATGTAGGAATACAAGTGGTAATTAAGCACACATCTGTTGGCCACCCTTGTAACCCTTGTTGGTACCCCTTCGAGTGGTAGCGCATCAGAAAGCACCTGTGTACGGATCGGCCTAGATTACCTGAAGCCCTCTTTAGATAAACTAATTGGCCACCTAACTGCTATAGTGTCACGAAGAACAACACTCAGGAAGATACTCTCTAGTACCTGGGTAGTCGGGTAGTACGGCTAAGGGTATGGTCTATCCTCCTTAGTTAGTTCCCTGAGATATTGGGTCGAGTACTACTGTTGGACCCCACATGTATATCAGGGAAAACCCTTGAATACCTAACCCTTGGAGGATAGAAACATAAACAAATTAAAACAAACAAGATCTATTGCCGCGCAACTGTGTTCGAGTTGCTAAGTAAATACACATTTCTTTCTGGTTAAGCATTTGGGCATTTCCTCTCTATAGTATTCTTCAGACCGGAGTATAACTCTGTAAAAAAAAAGTCTGGAAATTTTTTCACCATTATTTGAGACCTATTCCATTGGATTCATCTCTTCACCCTTATCACATTCATCCATATCATTTTTTTGGCCAAAATTTTTTACCCCGCCCGCCCCTTTTCAGTTCCCTCATCCTCATGGCCCATACTCGTAGCCAATACTAGGAAGCTCGCTTCAACACCTTGCAATTTGGTCTCATTGAGACCCAACAAGAAGTGAAACAACTCAGTGCCAATGTTGCCACCATCAATACAACCATGCAGTCCTCAATGGGGGAAATCAAGAAAGACCTCACCACCCAACTTGAATCAGTCTTTTCGGCACTCTGCACCAAACTGCATATCCCTACAGATAACCCTTCCTCTTTCTCACGTCCACATACTAAAGGTGACTAGTCCTCTCATTCCCATACCTTGCAGAACCATCACTTTCAACATGACCTACACCTTCCACAGGTGGATGTGACCAAATTTGATGGCTCAGACCTCACTGGTTGGGTAACCTAAATGGAACATTACTTCTCTTTATAAGGCATTACAAATGACTTGGCCAAACTACGGTATGGTGTTTTCCATCTAGATCAAGAACATTGGCAATGGTGGCAATGGAGAAAAACTTCTTGTCAAGGGTATATTTCTTGGACACACTTTGTGGCAGAGCTTTATGAATGCTTTGACATTGACACCAACCATTTCACCCATTTGACAAAGCTGAAACAATTAGGAACAATGGAATACTTTATAGCTTCCTTTGAGCGCCTGGCTTTTAGAACAGAGGGCATGCCTGATGCCTTTTTCCGAGAGTGTTTTATCAGCGGCCTCAAGGATGACATTCGGGCCCATGTCCTCATGGCTTAGCCTGAGAGTTGGGTGGAGGCTACCAAAAGAGATAAATAAGCACAACAGATTGTATCTGCTCAAAACCACAAACCCTCCTTTATCCCTCGCCCTAAACCAATAAATGCCACTACTCCCTCTGCTCCACTAAAGATCCAAAAATTGACCAGGGCTTAAATGGATGGATGCCAACTCAAAGGCCTTTGTTATAACTATGATGACAAATATTTCCTGGGCCACAAGTGTAAAGAACAAAAGCTTTTTATGGTCACTTCTGAGGATATTTGGGAAGAAGATGAAGAAACTCCCTCTGTCTCTAAGTCACTTGAATCCACTGACAAAACCCCTCCCTCAGACCCCCCCGAAGTAGAATCGGTCATTTCCCTCAATGCTTTCACTGGCTTCTCTTCTCCCCAAACCCTCAAGATAATCGGTTACATCAAGCATCAGAAGGTCATCATTCTGGTTGATAGTGGCAGCACCATAATTTTATTCATCATCGCATTGCCCAAGAAACTCATTTCTACATCCATGCTGTCAATAATTTCCAAATCATGATTGCCAATGGTTGTTCCATGAAATGTGGAGGGCATTGTGACAATGTGCATCTCCAAATTGGTGACTACCATTTGAAATCCCATATGTTTGCTATCGACATGGGAGGTTGTGACATTGTGTTAGGTGCAGACTGGCTAAGGAATTTCGGTCCCATTCTCATGGATTTTAAAGACTTAACCATGTAATTCGACCAAGAGGGATACCAATATAAGTTCCAAGGCATCACCACCGGTTCACCTGAGATTATTAGTTCCCATCGCATGGAAAATCTGCTCAAAAAGGGTCATTCTGGTGTTATCGCCCAACTCCATGCCATACAAGCAACAAAGACACCCTCGGTACCACAAGACCTCCAAGCCATCCTTTCTAAACATCAATGGGTCTTTTCCACTCCCCAAGGCCTCCCTCCTTCCTGTGGTTTTCATGATCATTTGATTCCCCTTGTGCCCGAAAGCCTTCCTCCCAATATCCATCCGTATCGTCACCAGTTTTCCCAAAAAATTGAAATTGAGAAAATGGTCCAGGAACTCCTTAATGAAGGCGTTATCCGCCCTATTATGAGCCCCTACTCGTCTCCTGTGGTCATGGTCCTGAAGAAAGAAGGTTCTTGGTGAATGTGTCCTAAATTCCGTGCCCTCAACAAACTTACTATCAAAGACAAATTCCCCATTCCTTTCATTGATGACCTCCTGAATGAATTGAGTGGCACCCAATTCTTCACTAAACTAGATCTTTGTTCAAGCTACCACCAAATACATATTAAAGAGGCAGACATTCCCAATACTACCTTTAGAACTCATGAGGGCCACTATGAGTTTTTAGTCATGCCCTTTGGCTTGTGTAATTCCCCCTCCACCTTTCAAAGCCTCATGAATCATGTCTTCTGTCCTTTTCTCCACCATTTTGTCTTAGTCTTCTTTGATGATATCCTCATCTATAGAAAAAACCTGGATAGACCATCTTTATCATGTGGATCGAGTTCTCCATCTACTCTCTCAACACCAACGTTTCCTGAAAGAGTCTAAATGTGCTTTTGGTGCCTCAGAAGTAGAATACTTGGGTCATCTGGTTGGAAAAGATGGCGTCAGGGTGGATCCTAAAAAGATTAAATCTATGCAAGACTGGCCTCACCCAAAGACTCTTAAGAGCTTGCGTGGATTTCTAGGATTAATAGGGTATTATCGCAAGTTTGTTAAGAATTATGGGAAGATTGCAGCACCTCTCACTGCTCTCCTCAAAAAGAACTCTTTCACTTGGACTCCAGCTGCTGCTCAAGATTTTCATACCTTGAAGATGGCCATGTGCACCACTCCATTCCTCGCCCTTCCCGATTTCACAAAGACCTTTGTGTTGGAATGTGATTCCTCGAGGAAAGGAATTGGTGCTATCCTTATGCAAGAGGGTCGACCTTTGGCCTTTACCAGCAAGCAATTATCTGAAAGAAATCTGGGAAAATCCATCTATGAAAAGGAAATGTTGGATATTATCCATGTCATGGATTTGTGGCATCCTTATCTATTGGGGAAAAGTTTCCAAATTAAGACAGACCATCAAAGCCTCAAGTATTTTCTGCAACAATGCATTTCCTCCCCAGAACAACAAAAATTGGTGACTAAACTCTTTGGATATTATTATGAGATCATTTATAAGAAAGGCAAAGACAATGTGGTTGCGGATGCACTTTACCAAAAATATGAAGACGAAGGATCCCTTTTTTCTCTTTCATTCATTGTACCAGATTGGCTCCAAGCCATTCACCAGGAATGGCTACAAGATCCCAAAAGTTCACAGTTGATCCACCAATTGCAGTCCAAGGCTCCAACTTCCCCAGGGTACTCTTGGCTCCATGAGGAACTTCGATACAAAGACCATTTGTATTTAAGTAAACAATCAAAGCTTAAATCCACGGTAATTTCTGAGCTTCATGCTACACCCACAACAGGGCACTCCGGGTTCACCAAAACCTATGATAGGGTCAAACGTTCCTTTTTATCGGATGGTATGAAACAGGACATTCATAATTTTGTAGCTGAATGTGATGTGTGTCAACATAACAAGGGAGAAATAGTCAAATTGTTGGGCACACTAGAACCGCTCCCTATTCCACCTGCTATTTGGAAGGATATCTCTATGGATTTTATTACCGGCTTACCCAAATCGGGAAATAAATCCATCATCATGGTGGTTGTTGATCGCCATTCCAAGTATTCTCATTTTTGTGCCCTTCAAAACCCATTTAAAGCATCCATGGTGGCTCAAATCTTCATGGATCAGGTCTTCAAGCTTCATGGCATGCCACACTCTATTGTTTCTGATCGCGACCCAACTTTCACAAGCAATTTTTGGCAAGAGCTTTTCAAAATAAAAGGCACCGAATTGCATCTCATCACAACTTATCATCCCCAGACTAATGGCCAAATGGAATTTGTCAACAAGTGTTTGGAAACATATTTGAGGTGTTTTGCCTCAGAAAATAAAAATCAGTGGATTCAATGGTTACCCCTAGCTGAATGGTGGTACAACACTTCATACCATACAACTACACACATGACTCCTTTTGAAGTGGTATATGGGTAGAAGCCACCTTCAGTTCTCTCATAGCTGAATGGTGGTACAACACTTCATACCATACAACTACACACATGACTCCTTTTGAAGTGGTATATGGATAGAAGCCACCTTCAGTTATCTCATACTTACCGGGTGCCTCAAATCTACAGGCGATTGACCTAACACTTACATCTCAAGAGGCTATTCTCCGTACCCTCAAAGAAAATTTGGTCATGGCACAAAATCACATGAAGCAACAAGTAGATCAAGGTCAGTCTGAACGTCAATTTGCAGAAGGGGATCAGGTGTTTCTTCGACTACAACCTTACATGCAAACTTCCCTCAAGGTTGAGCATTGTTAGAATCTAGTGGCCAAATTTTATGGTCCTTATACCATACTCAAGCGTGTGGGACAAGTTGCCTATCAGTTAGCTTTGCCCAACAATTTGAAGCTACATCCTATTTTTCATGTTTCATGATTAAATAAGGGGATTGGAGCTAAGTGCCAAATTCAAACCAACCTTCTAGAGTTAGTTGAAGAAGGATCCATTTGGATACAGCCAGAAGTAGTTTTGGACCGGCGTGAGTGTCGCCTACGTTAGATAACCATCAAGGAAGTGCTAGTATAGTGGAAAGATACAACTCCAGCGGATGCCACTTGGGAACCAACTACCATTCTGCAGTAATTTACTCATCTCAAGCCTTGAGTACAAGGTTGTTTTTAAGGGGGTGGACATGTTAGGGTCCTAACCCGCACATAGGTAGAATAATATATTCGGATGTAATAAAGGTCAATATTAATAAGGCCTTTCAATAAAATAGAATAAGGCGGATGTAAGAAGACCTAATAGAAGCTTCCGCTTCGAGAAGGATCTTCCTCTAGATGCTTCTTTTTAGTATAAATAGGAGTCGAGGGTATGAGAACCGTAACTTGGATATTATTGTAATAGATATTTTCTCAACTGGAGGTTGCCCCCTCAAAGAGGCCCATGAACATTGCTTTCAAATTCAAAGTGTTATTTCTATTGTTATTCTTATATCATTTCATTGTTATTGTGGTGAATGTTCTGGTTATATTGTTGTTTTTCTTCCATTACTAGCATTTTATTTTAGTTCTGCAAACATTTTATATCTGGTATATTACACAACGCCTATGCCCGTCGGATCGGCAAGGGGAAACCCCTCCCAAAATCCTTGGAATGTGACGCAAGCTCAACCCTTTATGTATTATTATGGGAACTAGTAGATGATGTCTCAACAATTGCCCAATCCATATGCTATCCATGGTCATAGTTATTACCAGAGCCCTGGCCAACAACCTAAATTTTTCTGGCAACCTGGTGCTAGTCAAACCCAGGCTCCTTTTTCCCGACTACAATCCACAACCCAAACTATTTTTTCTGGCAACCCTGCACTTGCCATATTTGACAAGGCTCTTAAATGACCCCATCTATCACGATCCGAGTTGGCCTCCCATGCTGACCAAGTTTCCTTTGGACATTTCAAAGTTCAAGGCCAAGCCTAATGAAGATCTTGGTGATCATGTGATTACCTTCCACTTATGGTGCTCATCCAACTCATTAAGAGATGACTCCGTTCAGTTGCGATTGTTTCAATGCACTCTCATAGGGAGTGTTTTGAAATGGTACATTGAGCTCGACCACTCATGATACTCTTCCTTCGGTGAATTGGCAATGGATTTCCTAAACCATTTCCAATTACTTGTGATATACGACGTCGACATTGAATTGCTAGCCAATTTCGAGTAGACAAAAGAGGACCATATCTCGAATCATATTCGAGAATGGTGACGTCGGAAGAGTTTGATCAAAGTGCCAGTCCCACCAACATTCCTTCTAGAGTGGTTCCTTAAGTCTTTGGTACCCCAATTATCTAAAGAGGTCGCAACATCCAGAGTGTTTTCTGAGGAAGACATGATAATGAGAGTGCAACAACTAGAGCTAATTTACCCTCAATCTGGCTTACTCTACGATATTTTTCCAGATGCACCAAGGTCAATCCTTGATAAAACCAGGAAAAGGTCTAGACCACATGCTAATGGAATTATTGGTTCAACACAAACCAAGCCTGTTGCTCCATTGTCAAATGAAGTGCAACAATTGTTGATACAACAGACAGTGGCTAGCCAAACCACTAGTTCGACTACTCCCCATACCCAAAAGTTGGATGTACACAGTGTGCAAATGACAAACCCAAAGGCCACCCAACAGCCTGAAGGAAAGAAGAAAAAATTAAAAAAACGTAAGGGGGATAAGAAACCCACCGATAATGCTGGCAGGGGCGACACTAAAAAGAAGAAGTCAAAGTATCCTTGTAAGCTTTGAAAGGAATACCAACCGACCCATCAGTGCCCTCGGTTTGCGAAGGCCCAAAAGTTATTGGCACAACAACAACCTATCATGTTAACGAACCCATTCCCACATGGGAAAAATCTAACTCAAGACTCCTCAAGTGTGGAAGGGGGCAGTCAAGGACCCCCTCCATATTCATGTAATCCTTCGTCTGCAAATGTGTATATGATGAAAGGTGATGCTATATAACAACTAGAGCACATGATTACAGAAATCTAGGCACCTTTGAGAAGGGTAAAGAAGCCGAAAACCCACCTCTTCCTCTCTAGATTGAGAAGACGTTCGATAAAACAATGACACGCATCCCCAAAGGTGCGTTCAATAAATATTCTTACAACCCAAATGCAAGGGTTGTCCCGAACTACTCTGTGGTGGAGGATTTATCACAAACCCCTTGTGCGATGTCTTATTTGGAAGTCCTCCGGAGTTTCCCTTCCCAGAGAAAGGCCATGTTCGCTGCCTTAGGCTTTGCTGAGACTTATAACCTGGGAACGATCATGCTTGATACCTCTGACTTAAAACGTCATCTTTCTTACCACATCGCTTTTTAGATAGTAGTGTCTTATACCATGAAAACGTTTACCCGTAATATTTTCCATACAGTGGTCGATGAGGGTGCCTCGACATGCATGATGTCTTTGGTGTGTTGGAAGGCCATCGTCCAACCCATTTTGTCTCTATCACCTACTCTACTTACAAATTTTGATGGTCATTCTTTTTGACCACATGAAATCATCCCCTCTTTCCCCGTGAAGTTAGAGGGGAAAACCATGTGTGTCAAAGTTGAAGTGGTTGATGTGTCCCTCGACTACAATCTTTTGTTAGGAAGGATTTGGACCTACGCTATGCAAGCAGTGGTCGTGACAGTGTTCCGGGTCTTTTTGTTTCCTCACGAGGGTTGGATTGTGACCATTGATCAATTATCCTTCTCCCATCTTGACCCTTCATCGAGAGTCTCCATGGTTCCAATGATTGATAACCCCTAGCCAGGAATCATCAATGTCAGGGTTGGTTTGTGCCCATCATTGATAGGTAATTTTGATTACCCACCTTTGACCATCAATGTCCATTATATCACGGCTATCCCCGACCAGCGTCGGGCTGAAAATTTTCAAATCTCATCGTTTCTCATGGCGTACTTTCATGATCCGTGGACCCTTCCCTCCCCATCTACTACGATGGAAGGGACAAAGCACCATGGCATGGCCATGCCTTTTTCCATGACAGAAGTCACACACTTGATCATTCAACGAGCTTCTGCCAACCCCGATCCGACTCCAGCACAAGAGTTAGATTCGGTGCTCGAGCCTATTTGGTCTCAAGGTTCCCTTGCTGATAAAGATTCTTTAGACTTAGTCTTGCCTTCAAACGAAGCAATTATTGAGGAAATGACTTGTCCGGATAGACCCTGGGATGATCTTCATCATAGATCTTACTTCCTCCCAGAGTTAAGATGAATTGAAGTAGAATAATTCACTCTAACCATGAATGGATATAAATATTGTCCTATCAGTCTTTTGGCAACACACACGGTTTATGTTGAAGGAAATATGGTAACAATATCCGAAACGATACCTATTGACATCTCCAGAACCCCTAGCATCGTGGAGAATATCTTTGTCAGAGAGGACTGCTCCTAGAGGAGATTCAAATGTACACATATTTATTTAAATAATTATGCAACGTGTTTGCCTGGTCATACGAGGAAATGTCAGGCATAGACCCAAGAATTTTCAAACATGAAATCATGACTTATCCTGATGTCAAGCCAGTCCGGCAGAAGCTTCATTGTGTCAATCCTAGAAAAGCAACAACTATCAAGGCTAAAGTAGAGAAACTAATTAAAGCTAGTTTCATCTACCCCATACAATAGAATCAATGGGTGTTGAATCTCATGCCAGACAATAAAAAACATGGTATGATTCGCGTATGCACAGACTTCCATGATCTAAATAAGGCATGCCCAAAAGATAATTTCCCCACACCATTTATTGACCAAACAGTCATTGAATGCACAAGATGCGAGGCCTTTTCATTCATGGATGGTTTTTCAAGATACAATCAAATACAAATCAAACCTGAAGAACAACACAAAATCGCTTTCATCTGTCCATGGGGTACATTCGCTTATCGTAAGATGCCTTTTGGTTTGAACAATGTTGGAGCTACGTTTCAGCAGGCCATTGATTTTTCTTTCCATGACCTCAAACATATAGTCCAATCTTATCTTGATGATTTAGAATCATGATCTCGTAAGAGAACTAATTATCCAAGAACACCTCCGACTTATCCTTGAATGGTGTCGCTACTACCAAATCCGCTTGAATCCAAACAAGTGTAGTTTTTGTACCACATCAGGTTGTCTGTTAGGTTTCTTCATTTCAACAACAAGGATGATGTTCGATCCTCTCAAGGTTGAGGCAATAGTTCAATTTCCTCCCCCATGCACCATACCTCAGCTTCAGAGTCTGTGAGTAAAAGTGAATTTTCTACGGCGTTTCATCGCAAACTATGCTGAGATCACCAAGGGTTTTATGCATTTATTGAAGAAGGATGTTCCTTTTCATTGGGATGAAGCCTCTCAACTCTCTTTCACTGCTTTGAAAAGTTCCCTCATATCAAACCTTCTACTTCAGCCACCCAATTATAATAAAGATTTCCTATTATACTTGGCTGCTACAGAGTCGACCATCGGTATGGTATTACTTCAGAAGGATGATTTACTCTCAGAATACATGATTTATTACCTAAGATGAGGCCTAGTTGGACCATAACTCAATTATTCCCATATTGAAAAACTTGTGTTGGCAATAGTTCATGTCGTCCAACGGTTCCATCATTATATTTTGTTCCGCAAGACCACTGTCATTGCCATCGTGAATCCATTTCAATACGTATTCACACGACGAGTCATCGACGGAAAAATTAGTAGATGGATAGTTATCCTCTAGGAATTCGACTTGGAATTCATTTCAGCGAAATCCAAAAAGTCGATGGTCTTCGCGGAACTCATATCAAAACTTTCAATCGAATCAGGTGATGTTATACCCGACGATTCGCCTATCAAAGGTGACATGTTTTTGATCACGTCTTCTGACCCCTGGTATGGAGATGTGCTTGTCTATCTACATACTTTGAAGTGTCCCACCTCTGCATCTCATGATGAGCATCGTCATATACACCATTAGGCTAAGAACTATCTCATACTCTAAGACACTTTTTATTGTCGAGGTGTAGACTGCATCCTTCGTCAATGTCTCACTCATGAAGAAGCGTAAATCGTGCTTAACGATTTCCACACTAGAGCATGTGGTAGTCATTTGTCTGGGTTGGAAACAACCCAAAAGATTCTACGAGCCAGATACTTCTGGCCGACATTAATCAAAGATTGTGTTGAATCAGTCAAGAAGTGTCACCCATGTCAAATCTTCTCTTGGAAGATGAGGGCACACCCCACTCCCATGTTTCTCAGTATTACCATTGGTCCCTTCACTAAATGGGGGATTGGTTACACTACATGTAACCCCCCTTCAAAAATGGGGCACCTCAATATCATTGTAGCAGTAGAATACTTCACCAAGTGGGTCGAAGCTATGCCAACATTCAAATATGAAGGGGAGACAACAACTCTCTTTTTGTTCAACCAAATAATAGCAAGGTTCGACGTCCTGAGATAGATTGTCACTGACCATGGAAATCAGTTTCAAAACAAAATGATGACTGAGTTAACATCAAATCTTGGGTTGAGGCAATAACATTCATCACCTTATTACCCCCAAGTGAATGGTCAGGTGGAAGTTGTAAATAAATATCTTAAATCTCTTATTTCCCACCCACAACATATATAGAGTTGTAATTTAGTTTTCATGGCTTTGAAATTGCATGGATAATGTATTGACAAAGGATATGGTAGGAATGGAAGTTTGGTGGATGAAATTGCAAACAAATAGTTTGTCCTACGTAAAATTTGGGGAAAAACTCAAAATTTGGAGAAAAACCCCAATTTTGGATGAAATCCAAAGGTGAATTGGCAAAACAACATC
>JASDQU010736173.1:16993-35084 GCA_032191745.1 Picea mariana
GAGAGAGAGAATTAATTGAATTCTGTGGACCCATACATCTGACATGGACTG
Organism: Picea mariana; assembly: GCA_032191745.1. Classification (NCBI taxonomy): domain Eukaryota; kingdom Viridiplantae; phylum Streptophyta; class Pinopsida; order Pinales; family Pinaceae; genus Picea; species Picea mariana. The sequence continues at coordinate 17,045 of JASDQU010736173.1, forward strand.
TACATATTACATGGACCTCGTACTAGTGTTGTGGAATGGTAGGATGACATGGAGGTGCCAGGTGGTGTTACGTGAAGTCAAGGTGCACAGGTGGCATCCACAAGGTAGGGTCCATAGTGGTGAAGAAAACTAGGTCGGAAAGGGTGGTTTACAGAGGCAAATGGAGAAATATTTTGAAATGTCGAAATGTCTCCACAATCACTATCGAGGTGACACATTTCCTCCAGGTGGTAAGTGGTTGTGGACGGTAGAGGGAATTTTAAATAACTACATGTTTAACCTCCACAATTGATATATACCATCAATCTATATCAAGGGCATAATAACATTCATACCAAGGATGGATGATCAAGATGTGATCCACACCATCATGTCATCCAATAATAATGTGTCAGGTGGAGTTTGGGTGGAGGTGGCAGCCCATGGGGTCAAGTCCATGGTGATGGAGGTAGGTAGCATTGATAAAAGTGGTAAGAAGTTTATGTAGGCTCATGAGGTGTTTTCCAAACATGATTTTTGGCTCCATAATTGCTATCAAGTAAATGCATGTCCCCTAGTAAGTAGGCATATTGTAGAGGCCAGGGGGCATTTTAATTACCAACATGTTTTCAAATTTCCTCCAAATTTCTATAAAATGCATATGGTTTTCAAAGAACAGGTTGGTACTCACTAAAAAAGGCCTTGTTTCTAATGAAATATGGACAATAAGGAATAGGGGTAGACACAAAGAAACCCAGTGGAGAATTTGGCCAAATTCAAAAGGGTTTGGAATGGATATGAATAAAAGGAGAAAATACACTACTCTAGGACATTTTAGTGATTTTTAGAATATTCAGGGGAGGAAAAGAGGCCCAAGATCACGAATATAGAAAAAATTTCGTAGTTGACATTTTATTTCCTCAATAATCCAGTTGAATTTGTCTTATTGAAGTTTTTCCATTTTTTCTTTGTTTGGAAGATATCATTTTTGGCCAAAAAATGAGTTTGGAAAAACAAAAAAAGGGCAAAGTTGATAATTCCATATTACTACAAAAAATGAATGGTGAACCAGATCACTAATTTAAAAGTCATTGTGAATTCACAATTAGAATTATTATCTACACATGATATAAAAAAAATCTTGGTTCTTTCCATATTTTCTTCTACATATGGCAGAAGTTGGTCTCCGACCTTTATGGTACTAGTGAGAAAAGTGCACAAATTGGGAAAAAATGGAAAATTTAGAGAGTTGTAACTTTAAACTTAGATGTCAGAATTGAGTATGGTTATATTTGTTGGAAAGGTAATTTATAAGACAACATGATAGAAGGTCTAAGTTTTCAAAATATGCATCTCTTTGTTTCATAAGGTTGAAGGAACAAGACCTTTGAGCTTGAATGAACAATGAAATTGTTAAATGTGGAAGATTTCCAAAGCAATTTTACTTTTGGAAAAATATCTCTCCAAAGTAATTTTACTTTTGGAAAAAGATTGTAGGATGATATAAGTACATAAAATATGTGAATACTGAGCAAGGAAGGATAGATATACTTCATGATGGTGCCTATGCAGTGGTATTGAGGCACATTTGAAGGTGCAACAACATGATAGTGAAAAAGGGGGTTGAGTTCTTAATAACAAGATAGTGTTGTTGATGAGTAGGGACACTCAAGGAGAGTGTTATGTCAAGATATATTAAAAATATAGTCCAATTCCATGAATGAATATTGTTAATTGTTTTTGTAGATCTGATTCTAGGTTCAATCATGAAGAATAAAAGAACCAAGAAGTTGGTGTGTTGAAAAATAAAGAGAGAAAACATACATCATATCTATTGTAATTAATTAGTGCAATTTAGATTATAGATGAAGAGCGAGAGAAGTACCTAGTCATTGTAGATAAATACTGTATGAAGCAAAGAAATCGTGAAATGTATAAGGAGCGATAGGAGCTCCTAGTTATTGGATTTGAATATTATATACCACAAGATAATATTTAGCAAGGCTATGGAAGATACCATCATGTAAAAAAGAGCATTGCAAGAATCGTGATCATTGCATCTAGTATTGTGTACAACCAAGTAACAATGACATGAATAAGAAGCATGGAACAAACCAACATGTAAAGAATTCCATGAGTATGCATAAAAGGGTAAGGTAAGTTTCTTAACCCATGACTATAGAGAAGGGAAACTAAGTAATGGTAGATGAAACAAATGATTACAAAGAATAAAGTGATCGAGATTGGTATGTGTCGTGTCAGGAAATACAACCCTCCATTTTCATATAGTCTATTTGAAATATCCTTCCAAGAAAATGGAGCCCCTTATAGTTTTTGTCTTTGAACACTGTTCAACTCCCTTCTTCGCACTAGATTCTCCCTGTGTTCTAAAACATGACCTTCAAGCTCCTTTTTCAACTAAGTCATTGTCTTTTAAATTGAAACGTTTTTGAAAAATTCAAGTTAAATTTTATTTTTGGGCAAGTTAATTGAAAACCCCCCGATGTGCATCGAAGGAGTTAACATTAAATCCCTCGATGTACATTGGAGGATTTCCCTCCAACATTGCCGATAGAAATTGAACAACCTCACAACCCGACCTTGTTAGCACTCTGTAAATTTGTTCTGGCTGAGAAAAAAAATGACAAAGGTAACCTATAAACCACTTTGGAGTCGGGCACTAGCCTATGCAGCTCAAAGAGGGCTCTCTCATGTCACTTGGTATTTAACATATGAGTTTTCTTTAACAAGTAGATGGCTATATTTTTTTGCTTTGAAGGGTTTTTTATGATTTCACTAGAAAGGAAGGGGAGGGACACCTAGGGCTATGGAGTCAAACTTCTGAAAAAGAATGGAAGCACTGACTGGTAGGTAGAACTCTCCAGAGGATAAGGGCTAAATGAGGCAATGAATTTGAGTTATAAATTGTAATTTGCAGAGTGTAAGAAGAAAGGAAAAACATATAACTGCATCAAAGCATTAAATATAATGAATTCTGACTTAGTTAGGAGGAACTTAACATAGTTTAAATTGCTTAAGCCAAGAGCATCACAAGATGATTTCTGGGCCTTTAAATATCCAATTTAAATAGAAGACAGTGAAAATGGAATCAAGAACATAGGAAATACATACAAAGAAAGAAGACGAATCTAAAACCACCACCATTAAAATCTTTTCGTGGAAAATTCAGGACATCTGCATGTGCATTCTATTCAGATTTAGAAAATTACATTCAAGTTCCAAATAGATAAAATCGTTCCCTTGCACTTATTCCAACCCCTAATACATTCGAAACTCCTAATATTTATACAAGATGAGTTCCTTCAATTTGAAATCAATTACAATGATCATAAAGAAATGTTTCGGTTTTGAAACCGATTATAATGATAAGTAAGAAAATGTTTCGATTTTGAAAATGATTACAATGATTGGCAAGAAAACGTTTCTTGATACGGATTCTGGATCCTCTAGCGTTTCGGTCCCTTTCTTCGCCCTCTGAATCTGTGATGCAGAAGCATCACCTTCAAAGTCAACAACGCACACGTGGAGTCAGATGAATGACATTTCAGCAATTCCAGAGTTTCAAATCAAGCATTTAACTCAGAATTAAATTGGTTGTTGAGATATTTTTGTAAACAACATTTTAAACTATAACGTTTTTGTAAAGTTTGGAAGGAATGTAAGAAACTACAGATATGGAGTTTCGACTCTATCTATCAATAACTAATAGTTATTGTAATAGGATAGAGTAGGTAATAGCTTTGAATTTGAAATGATAGATTTCAGAACATGACGAGAGAGCTCGTGGAGCCAGTCCTTAGATAGTTTTTCATTGTTGTATTATAATAGATAACAAGAATAGAATGGATAGATAGAATAGAGAGATCAGTAGAGTAGAATAGAGTAGCAAAAAAGCTATGGTATTTTGTTTTTCATGAATGAATAGAACAGACATAAATTGTCACAAATACTTGGACTGTGTTCATTTCATGTGTGATTGAATGAGTTTTATTCTGTGTGTGTATGATTTATTACAGTTCGTTCATGTATGACTATTCGACCAAGTGTTGGACCTCCAGGAGGAATCGCAGTCGTTGGTTGCTGTAAGCTCAGGAGGGAGACCGATTTACTTGATATTCCTGAAGTCTAGAGCCCTAGAACATTTGGGTTGAATCTAAACCATCTATTTGATCAAGCGTGAGCTGTTAGATCTGGAAGCGCGTGGATCAACAGTCGTTGGATCCAGAGGAAGTGCATGAGGTTTAGTCCTTTAGAGTGCACAGGAGGAGAGTCATCTTGCAAAGTCATGAAGTCCCAAAATCATTTGGATCACCCATCATTAGAAGATAAGTGGAAGCTAATCAACATTTCGTTGACCGGTAGGAGGGAAACGTCAAAGGGAAAATTTGTGGGAATTCGTGAAACGTGAACTCGCGAAAATATCCAAGTTGTTGATCGAGGAGAGATCTGTACTGTTGATTGTCCAGAGAGAATTTCATAATTTCAGGGATCAGAAGATCTAAGGTGAATGGTCTTTCGACTTCTTGAAACGCAAAGTCCCAAGGAAAGAACCAAAACGGACAAGGACCGACCCTTACCCTCCTTTTAGTAAGGTAGGATTGAGGGAATAAAATGGTGGTTGGGATAACTAGAATGGAGTGAGGGGAAGGTAACCCCCTTGAGTTAGTCAGGGAAGAGTGAATCTTGTGGTTAGTCGGGAATGCCTATAGCCAGAATTTAGGGAAAGGGAATGGGCTACTACCTTGGATAAAAGAAGGAATAGATATGAGTCATCAAATCACAAGAGAACTATGATTGTTGATTTGGCACTCTGAAATATCAGTATTTCGGGAGTCGAGAGAATGGAGGTGAATCACATCGAGAGTTCCCGACACATGAAATCCTGACGCATTCAAAGGATGGGCCCCAGTTCGTGGTGAATGGTCATATGAGAGGAGATAAGGAAAGGAGCTAACATCCATTAAGCTCTTTTCAGAGTTTCAAGATTTGGGGAGTTAGGGTTGGCTAATATGTAGAAGCTCCAAAATCAATAAATGTGATGCACTTTTTGTTAAGTCTGTGGTCATTGTGAATGGTCACATGGATAGGAGCTAAGGGAGGAGCTAGAAAGTGCTAGGTCCCTATTAGGATTTTGGAAATTGTGAGGATCGGGTTTGGCTCACACATAAAGTCACGACATGTGAAGTTCCGAAATGCCTTTTGAATAAGCATTCGGTCACATCCCGTGGTCATGTGGAGGTGAGGCTCGTGCTTGGTGTTTAGTCACTCAGGGTGAGTTTCATAAAAGGACATGTGGATTTTTTCATGGGATTCCAGCAGGGAATCGAAGAGCTGTTCCATCTTGTAGATTTGAACAATCCAGTGACTGGGAGGTTAGCAGACCCTGCCAAGGTAGGGGGTCTACATTAGGTGGTATCAAAGATAATTTTAAATTTGTTTGCAGAAAGTAGACAAAAGGAGAAAGGGGGAAAGTTGGTATCATTTGTGGTATCAAAGAAATTTTTATTTCTATTTGTAGGTGATGCAGTGAAATCATGCCACCCAGAAGGTGCAGAGTGAATGCAGAAATGGAAGAAGAGATGAGGCGACTCTGAATGAGATTGGACGCCATGAATGCATCACAGAGAATAGCACCAGATGTTGGTGATGTAATTGAAGATGAGAGAGAAGAAGCAGAGGGCGAAGAAAATGTAGCATAGGATGCTGCACAAGATCGCTTAATAAAAGTTGTTTCAAAGATAGGAGCCAGAGAAAGAATAGAGGTACCTATGTACGAAGAAAATTTGGAAATTGAAGAATTTTTAGATTGGGTATGCACTATGGAAAAATACTTCGATTACAAAGATATCGAAGAAGATAATATGGTGAAGMATGCAGGGAAAAGATAGAAAGGTCATGCAACATTATGGTGGGATGAACTGCAAGCCAAATGTGGGAGAAATGGTAAGCATAAAATTAAGAACTGGGATAGGATGGTAGCTAAGATKAAATCCAAATTTATCTCGAAGCATTACCAAATCAATATTTACAGAATATTGCAGAACCTGAAACAGAGGGGTTTATCATTGAAGGACTACACTGAAGAATTTTGCTGACTAAACATCAGGGTTGGACAGAAAGAGAATGAAGATGAAAAGATAGCAAGATATATCAATGGGATGAGATATGAAATCCAAGAGGAGATAAGCATGATGTATGTCAATAATTTTGAAGATTTTTATCACACAGCCTTGAAATATGAAGAAAAAATGGCCAGGAAGCAAATCCAATGAAGTAGAGGAGGAAATTCAAGCAGAGGCAAGGGGACCAGCAGAGAGAAGTTCCAAAAGTTGAAGTCTAAAGCTGACAAACAACATAGTCACCACGAGAAAGGTGGAAGTTATAAAGAAGGACAACATGGAGAAGAATTTCATTTTCTAGAGGTAGAGGAAGAGGAAGAGCCAAAGGAGGCGTGGTTAAATGTTATACATGTGGAAACGAAGGACATAAATCTTGGGAATTTCCCAAAAGGAAAAGAGAAGGAGAAGAAGAACACATTGCTGAAGCACAAAAACATGTGGAATAAGAAGAAACAGAAGAAGGAAGAAACATCATGATGAGGAAGATCCTTCTTAAACCAGAAAAGGAACCAGAGGAACCAGTTCATCGAACAAGCCTGTTCAGAACTTCTTGCAAGTCGAAAGACAAAGTTTGCAAGGTGATCATAGACAGTGGTAGAACTGATAATATAGTATCCATGAAGATTATGGAAAATATGGAGGTGAATACAGCTACACATCCAAAACCATACAAGGTATCATGGTTACAGAAAGAACATCAAGTCCAGTCAACAATGCCAAGTTGAATTTAAAATAGGAGGTTACAAAGATGAAATATTATGTGATGTAATTCCTATGGATGTCTATCATATTTTATTGGGGAGTCTATGGCAATATGATTGAAAATTTATTCATGATGGAAGGAAGAATACCTATACCCTAGAAACGAATGGTAGAACACATATGTTGTTACCCATAGAAGACAAAGAGAAAAAGACAAAATCTAGTTCAAGAATACTTCTCATGAGTGGGAAGGAGCTCTTGAATGAAGTCAAGAAGGAGAAAGAAATGTCATTTGATGTAGTGAGGAAGCCTAGAGTTATCCTTACAAATACTTCTGTAGAAGACTTGCATGTATAAATCCAAAAACTGTTAGAAAACTTTGGTGATATAGTCGTGGATGAGTTACCACACTCATTGCCACCCATTAGGAGTATAAGCCATCATATTGACCTTATTACAGGAGCTAGTTTACCAAACAAAGTAGCTTATAGGTTGACACTTAGAGAGAATGAGGAGGTCAAAAATCAATTCTAGGAGTTGTTTGATAAAGGGTTAGTTAGGGAAAGCCTAAGCCCATGTGTAGTACCAACTGTATTAAGCCCAAAGAAAGATGGAGGATAGAGGATGTGTACAGATTCCCAAGCCATCAACAAGATAACCATTAGATACATATTACCTTTACCGAGGATGGATGATTTGATGCATTGTTTGAGTGGAGTAGGCTATTTTTCCAAGATAGACTTGAAGATCGGATATCATCAAATACGAATGAGAGAGGGAGATGAATGGAAAACAACATTCAATACAAATGAAGGATTGTTTGAATGGTTGGTCATGTCATTTCGGTTGAAAAATCCACCAAGAAAATCTATGAGATTGATGAATGAAGTGTTGAAAGACTTCATAGGAAAATTTGTCATAGTATATCTGGATGACATACTAATCTTCAAAAAGACAAAGGAAGAACACTTAAGACATTTGACATCAGTGATGGAAAGGTTGTAGCAAGAGAAATTGATGATAAATCTGAAGAAGAGTTATTTTATGAACAAGGAGCTCATATATCTGGGTTTCATAATCTCTTCAAATGAATTGAATATGGACCCATAAAAAGTGAGAGAGATTAGAGAATGGTCGTCGCCGAGCAATATATTTGAAGTAAGAATTTTTCATGGGTTAGCAAGATTTTATAGAAAATTTATCAGAGATTTCAGTGGCATATGTGCACCCATGCTGGACACTGTGAAGAAGAAACACAAGTCCTTCAGTTGGACAGAGGAAGATGAAAAAAGTTGCAAAGTGTTGAAGGAGAAAATCACAGAGCAGCCAATTATGGTCTTACCAGATTTTGGAAAAACATTCCAGGTGAGATGTGATGCAAGTGGATTAGCTATTGGAGTAGTCTTGAGTCAGGACAATAGGCCATTTGCTTATTTCAGTGAGAAACTAAATGACGCCAAGAAAAAGTATTCCACGTATGACAAGGAATTTTATGCGGTGATTCAAGCTTTGAAAAAATGGAGGAAATGTCTAATTCCTAAAGAATTTGTCTTGTACAGTGATAATCAAGCTTTGCAATTTATTACTAGGAAAGAAAAGTTGAATCAGAAACATGCAAAATGGCTAGAATTTATGTAGAATTTTACTTTCATTATTAAACACATTGTTGGAACTGCTAAAAAAGATGCAAATTCTTTCAGCAAGAGGAGTTTTATTGTACAAGAATTCCAGGTGGATACCCTAGGGTTCGAACACCTCAAGGAGATGTATAAAGAAGATGAAGATTTTAAAGAAGCTTATGAGGCATGCAAGAATCCTTTGTTGGGAGATAGAAGCCCATGGACTGAATATTTGACCTAGGATGGATCACTGTTCAAGGGAAGCCAATTATGTATTCTGAAGTGCTCAATGAGAGAAAACCTACTGAAGGAAAAACATAGTGGAGGTTTAGATGGACATTTTGGTCATGATAAGACATTTGCGCAATTGATCAATTTGTATTATTGGCCAAGCATGAGAGAAAAAGTGAAATTTTTTGTGAACAAATGCAGAATTTGTCAGTATGAAAAAGGAAGACAACAAAACACTGGTTTGTATCAGCCATTACCAATTCCAGAAAGTTCATGGGATGCAATCAGTATGGATTTTGTTTTGGGATTGCCTAGAAGACAAAAAGGGAGTGATTCCATATTTGTTGTAGTGGACATATTCTAAAAAATGGCACATTTCATACCATGCTAGAAGACACACGATTCCACACATATCGCCAATTTTTTTTCCAGAGAAGTAGTGAGACTACATGGATTGCCGAGGAGCATAGTTTAATACAGAGACACCAAATTCGTAGGACACTTTTGGAGGACTCTATGGAAGAGGTTGGGGATGAACTTGTCCTTTAGTTCAACATATCACCCTCAGATAGATGGATAGAATGAAGTAGTAAACATGAGTCTTGGAAACTTGTTGAGAAGTTTAGTCACTGATCAAGGTCGAGAATGAGATCATATTCTAGCACAAGCATAATTTGCATTCAATAATTCAATGAACAGGAGCACAGGAAAATGTATGTTTGAAATTTTGTATGGTATATAGCCAAGAGGGATTACAGAGTTGAGAGATTTGAATCAAGATGAGTTCATAAGTGCTGGAGTAGAGGATTTTGCCACATAGATGTAGAAACTTCATGACAGAGTCAGAGAGAAACTACAGGATAGTAACCAGAAATACAAGAGTAGAGCTGATCAAAAGAGGAGAGAAGTACAATTCGAGGTTGGAGATGAATTTTTAGCTCATTTGAGAAAAGATAGGTTCTGAAGGGGAACATACAACAAGTTAAAGATGAAAATGATAGGACCATGCATAATTCTTAGAAAATTCACATCCAATGCTTATGAAATTGAGTTGCTAGACAATGTTGGGATATTGTCAATATTCAATGTTGCATACCTGTATCCTTACAGGAGAGATGAAGAAGGAGAATCAGATGATCAAAAATAAATTCAGTGGGAAGAGCAATTTCTCATAGTAGAAAAACATCGAATGGAGAAAATCATTGACCAAAGGGATGGAAAGAAAACCAGGAGGAAGACATATCCTGAATACTTGGTGAAGTGGAAGGATCATCCAATGGAAGATGCAAGCTGGGTCACAGAACCTGATATTTTGAAGCATGGAAAGACAGTGCAGGAGCTCATGGATAGGATTCCATGAAAAGTTTTAACTAGAGGAGTATGATGTAGGATAATCACCTTCAAAGTCAACATCACACACGTGGAGGAAGACGAATGACATCTCAACAATGCCAGAGTTTCAAATCAATCATTTAACTCAGAATTAAATTGGTTGTTGAGATATTTTTGTAAACAACATTTTAAACTGTAACTTGTTTGTAAAGTCTGGAAGGACTGTAAGAAACTGCAAATATGGAGTGTCGAATCTATATGGAAATAACTAATTGTTATTTTAATAGGACAGAGTAGGTAATAGATTTGAATTTGAAATGATAGATTTCAGAACAGGTTTAGAGAGCTCGTGGAGCTGGTCCATAGATATTTTTTCATGGTTGTATTGTAACAGATAATAAGAATAGAATGGATAGATAGAATAGAGAGATCAATAGAGCAGAATAGAGTAGCAAAAACACTATGTATTTTTTTTTCATGAATGAATAGAACAGACAAAAATTGTCCCAAATCCTTGGATTGTGTTCATTTCATGTGTGATTGAATGGATTCTATTTTGTGTGTGTATGATTCATTACAGTTCGTTCATGTATGATTGTTCAAGAGACTGGCAGTATGAGTTCGTGACGAAATTGGATGAGTTTCAATTATTTCTCTTTTGATGCTTGTATGCAAGGTGTGCATCGTGAACACAAGGAGTGAGTCAAATGAGTCTCGGATTGACACATAGAAGTTCAAAGAGAACTAGAGAAACTCATACTAGGCACAAAGTGTGCACAGTGTCTAGAAGCCAACAACCTTCGAAGAACCAACACAGAAGAATGCCAGGTGGGTGAGAAGCACTTTCTTTTCAAGGAAATACTTCAAATTGAGTTATTTGAAATCCTGAGAATGCAAGGTGTGCGAGGGAGACAAAAACCCTTTCAAGGATAGAATCTCAGAAGAGATAACATTTTTCACAAGTGTTGACAAGGTTCTAGAGACGGATTCGTTGGAGAACAAAGGTTTGGAACCTTTGAAAGCGGATAAATCTTCCAAGGTGGAGAGATATCAGAAGATCAGGAGGAAGAACGACCATGATCGCTGGATCATAGGGAAGAAGATCGAAAACCATTGGATCAAAAGAAGGTGCATGAGCTTTAACACTTCACGTACAAAGGAGAGAGAAGCTATCAGAGTTGAAACTTGAGATTCCTAGAGTCTAGAACCCAGGAATAGAATCTCAACCCGTTAGATCAACGGGATAGATATGAACCGTTAGATCAGTGGAGGCGAAGACCAAGCATCAAACTGCCAAGAGTAATCACAACCGTTGGTTGTTGTAAGATCATGAGGGAGAGCAATTTGAAACTTGATATTTCTGAAGTCTGGAGACCCAAAACGTTGGGTTGGAATCTCAACCGTTTGATTGATCAAGCGTGAGATGTCAGATCTAGAAGCATGTGGATCAACAATCGTTGGATCCATAGGAAGTGCACAAGGTTTAGTCCTTTAGAGTGCATAGGAAGAGATCTGACTTGCAAAGTTGCGAAGTCCCGAAATCATTTGGATCATCCATCGTTAGAAGATAGGTGTTAATTGATCAACATTTCACTGACCCGCAGGAGGGAAAAGTCAAAGGGGAAATTTGTGAGAACTTGCGAAATGCAAGCTCATGAAAAGATCCAAGTCGTTGATCAAGGAGAGATTTGGACTGTTGATTATCCAGACACAATTTTAAAATTTTGGGGATCAGAAGATCTAAGGTGAAAGCTCTTTTGACTTCGCAAACATGAATTCTTGATACAAGAAGGAATAGATCTGAGCCGTCATATCGTGAGAGAATCGTGATAGTTGATTTAGTGCTATGAAATATAAACATTTTAGGAGTCGGGAGAACGAGGGTGAATCGCATCTGGAGTTCCCAATATGTGAAATCCCGATGTGCTCAAAGGATGGGCCCCAGGTCATGGTGAATGGTCATATGAGCAGAGATAAGGAAAGGAGATAACATTTGTTAAGCCCTTTTCAAAGTTTTGGGAGTTGGGGAGTCAAGGTTGGTTCATACGTAGAAGTCCCGAAATGGAGAAATGCGACATTCTTTTGGTTAACTCTGTGGTCATGGTGAATGATCACATGGATGGGAGCTAAGGGAGGAGATAGAAAGTTCTAGGCCCCTGTTGGGATTTCGTAAATCATGAGGATAGGGTTCAAATCACACGTAAAGTCCCGACATGTGAAGTCCCAAAACACCTTTTGAATAAGTGTGTGGTCACAGCCCATGGTCATGTGGAGGTGAGGCTCATGCTTGTTGTTTAGTCACGCAGGCGAGTTTCATAAAAGGACCTGTGGATTTTTTTGTGGGATTTCAGTAGGGAATCAAAGAGTTGTTCCAACTCATAGATTTGAACGATCCAGTGACTAGGAGGTCAGTGGACCCTGCCAAGGTAGGGGGTCAGCATCAATCTGTCTCGACCCTTCATGTGATTTTTTGTCTTTCATTGACATATGGACATCATTTACTGGGCCCTAGAAAAATTCTTTTTTTCTTAACCAACGAGACTATTTCCATCCATTGCAAGTCAAAAGGAATATCATAATCTATCACTTCCTTTATCAGAATCTCCAGGTCAATGCAAGAAGCATATGACATGACTGGTAGTCCAAGCTTGATTGCTTTGAACTAATTCATAATTTCAAAGTTTGTAATCAAATGCTCAACTAAAGTAGCTCCTTTCGTATTTTCCTCCAGGGTTTCAAACTTAGAATGATCCATTATGCACAGATTCAAATGAGCATTGTATTCTTCATGATCATTCAATTTTCCCTTGCCATCCAAAAATGGTGGAAGGCCTTTGGTAAGCAATTCTTCAAATAAATCTTTGAACTCTTGTACACTCTGTTCCATCTGTGTTGTTTTAGTTTGGAATGATTTCAACAGGATATGTTTAGCAATAACCCTCCAGGCCCAGATAATCAATGTAGTTCTATCTTTAAATCCAATAGTATGAAGGTCTACAATAGGAACAAATTTGAGTAGATTTATGGCATTCTGGGCCCATTCTAATGGTTTCTTTGCTAAAATTTTCATTCACAATAGTGCACCTATTTATGGTTGTAATGGCTATGCTATATTTATCATTAATGAAATTTATATCTGATCTGAATTTGGCATCTTCAACAACTATAGAGTCCCAGATGATATGCTTGGCCCCCTACAACAGACCTTTTCCTCTTAACCTTTCTTTCAATTTATTTATTCTCTCTTGCAAGACTTCATTCTCCTTTTGAAATTGAGCTATCCTTTCATCCTTTGCATGCAATTCCTACTTCAATTTCTCTATGCTTCCTTTCAACCCTTTGATTTCTCCTTCTTTGAAGCTAACTTGTGACATAGCCTCGACAAGTCCTTCAGTGTTTGACCCAATTTTTGCAATAGGAGATGAAACAACGGCCTTAATTAGCAATTATGTTTTCTCTTGTGACCATTTCACCTTTTCTTGTTATAGCTGCAACACACTAGCCTTGTAGCCCAGTGTCTCTTGATGAAGTGTTTCCTTTTCCTATTCTAGAGAAACCAATTCTGTTGTCTGTGGATGCTCTGTAGAAGGCATTTTCAATTTCTTCTTCAAACTTTGAATTAATTTGTCTTTCTCATCTAATGAATATTTCAACCCTTGGGGACCTTCAAACTCCAACCTCTTAACCTGAGTCTGCCAATCTCTGTTAGATTCATTTTCTTGCCTCAACCGTTGTTACAAGTGTTATCACTCTATAAATTCCCAGAGGTTGTTGTGAGGTAAGAAGAAATCTATCAGAGGTAAACTTAACCAACCACTTTGAAACTGGGAGCTATCCCTACTAGTTTCAAAGAGGGATCTCTCTGTAAATTTTAGATTTGTTTGGACTTTCAAGATTTTAGGCTAGTTAAAAAATAATATAACCGAGTTGTTTGTGTTGTTTTTAAATGAAATTGTTGAAAATCACTTACGCTTCCATTGGGCTATGGGGTCTATTTTAAAAACATGGAGGTCAAAGATAGTTTTTATAAGATTCGTTTTACATGGCGAGATAGTGCTAATGCTGGATTCTTTAGGAATAAAATGGTGTATTGCTGAAAAAGGTGAGATATCAGTTAGAACAAAAAAGCATTTAAGAATTTCTTTGTTATAACATCAGAAGAAAAACATTTAAATCTATAAAAGATTAAGAGTAGAGTACACAATGGAAAATTCTGCAACTTTAACTTCTTTTAAATATCAGATTTAGAAAAACAGTATGATAATTGAGAAAGAAAAACTTTTTATGAAGACAGAGGAAAATTCACCAATGGCTAACACACAGGAATCCTGTGAGATGTCTCTTTGTATTACTGGAATAAACTCTTGATAAAAATTGCAGCGATTACAGCTTGATTGGGCGTAAAGATCGACCCTCAATGCTTCTAAGTTTGAAATATTTATAATCAAAGTTACAAACGACCCTATCATTAATGATCAAGACATGGCAGAGTATGAGTCTAACTAACTAGATAACAAGATGCAGAAATGTAGCAATTGATGATAATGTGTCGAATCTCTCATGCTGATTTTTGGGAAGACCGTTGGTGAGTCATTCAGATGACTTTGACCGTGCTGGACGCTGAATTGGATGAGACCTTTACCTTTACTCAATCAATTCACACAATGCATCCCATCTTTGTGTGCTTGGGATGGTAAATTTCAATAGCCAGCAGTAGATTTCATCCATCTCGGTGTACTTAGAAAAAGTTGGCTTGGTGAGGAAAATCTACTTGATTTCATGTTGTATGCTAAGGTCAGGTTGCAAAGTCTCCAAGAACGCTTTGCCCGTGATGCTGCCCTATATCCCTAAAAACTTGGAACTGTCTTTGGCCATGGTGGCAATCTTTTTCTTATAATCAGATAAAGTCATCAATTTATCATTTAGGACAAGTAGGCCAGGAAGGCTCTTTTTCTGTAAGGCTTCAAGCTTGTTAAAAAATCTCTGAACTCTAATGTCCATGTTCTGAGCTTTCTCCTCCAACTGCAACATTAATCCTCTTTTAGTCAACACTCTTTTTACTTCGAGGATAGTCTTTGTTCTATCTTCAACTTTCATCTCTTCAAGCTCTTCCTTGGTTTTTGAATTCAAAAATTTGATGATCTCGTTGGTTGCCGAGGGCATTTCATCTAGTTCTCTTCTTATCATGTCAATGGTCTACCTACTCTTTAGCACCAGATGATGTTGTTAAAACATGATTTTCACCATGGGCCAAATCTCATTTATGGAATTGGAGATGTTTATCCAGATATTTTCCTTAGCCTCTGCTAATGTCTTTCCTACCACTGCTTGTTTCTGGAGCTGTTGTGTTTCCTACTTAAGCTTCTTCGATGCTTGTCTCTCAACATTGTATCTTGTTTGGAAAGAAGACTTGAGTTCCTGGAGACTTTCAACCTCCATTTTCAGCCTATTGATCTCCATTCCTTGCAGAGTCATCTCCTCCATGGACTTTGCTAGCTCCACAATCTTTTCCAATGCTGTCAATGGAGTTGCTGATGGAATTTCTACTGTAGTGGTCATTGGCACAGCTCTTGTACTGACTTCTTCTAGGGGAACTGCACTCAATGGAATAACTTCCATTGGGGTTGATTTCTCCTTCTCTTTAAATAACCTTTCCAATTCTGGCTCCATTTCCTTTATCTGTGCATTCTACTGCATGATTAGATTCATCCATTCCTCTTTCTCATCTTCTACTTCCGCTATTTCTTTAGCTTGTGAATCCTCTGTTGGTGGAAATTTCAGTTGTTTTCTTAGAGATGCAGTGTCATCATTCTTTTTCGTTATCATCTCCTCTACTGCTTTTACATTTGAGGGATCATACCCAATCTTGAGCACCAACGCCTCTAAGGATTTTATTCTGTTATCCTTTGCAAAAGAGGATATCTTTTCCAACTTCAATTGGGTCTAAACATTGTTTAAAGATACCTGTAACTTAGCTTCCGTAGAGGAAGCATGTGCCAATGTGGAGAAGACCATTTCTCTAGTTTGTCTGTGCAAATCCATCTGGTCAATTGGATGGACTTGTTTGGTGTCAAAAACAATAGTTGACCTCTTGTAGGCAGTGATCTCTTTGGGTTGAGACACGTATGCTTGCAGCAATTCCATATGCATTCTTCCTTTCTCTGTGTCAAAGGATGAAAATAGTATGTGTTGTGATGTGGAGGTTTGCTTCCATAACTGAGCGTAGGTGTTGTGAGTCAGCATATGGCTCTTCTTTTTAATCATGTCATATTTTTCAAAAATGCTCAGAGGTGCAGATCCTTGTGGATTTTGGGTGGTCACAACTATATCCGTCTACTTATTTGAAGAATGAGTGGACATTACCTGATGTTTTCCCTCAAACACTTTGGAAGAGTAAGCCTATTCCTTACCAAACTTGTGAATAACATGAGTGGTTTTTGGATTTTTCTATATACTTGAAAATATTTGCTGATACCTCAGTGATTGAAGGAGAGGAATCCTTTCTTGGCCTTTTTTCCTTTGGTATCTACGTAGTGGTAGTCTATGAAAAAGAGAATGAAGGAGCTTCCTGCTGTTCAGTGGCTACCAGAGTATTTGCCTACCACTCTATCTGGTTCACATACTTTTCAATTTTTGGTTTGAGGGTGTGATCATAAGGTGAACTTTTGTTTTTGGATCTCATCTCTACAATGATCCCACTGGGATCATAACGCCAAATGAAACTGGTGCTGACTTTCATTTCCTTTAATGGTTTATCTGCCTCTTCCCCAACAGCTCGACGGTTGCAGATAAACGGTCTTATTTTCCCTTTAATTCTCATCTGTTGTTTTTTCTTCAGAGACACAAAATGACTGTCATATGAATTTATCATCTAACAAATATACTCTACTACAAATATTTGAGCAGGCACATACTTGGGTAGTTTATATGGAGCTAGTTCACACCCATACACTCTAATCTCCGCGTGATTTTGGTATAGGAGCTAGTCCCCAGTCTTTGCAAGATCTGAAAGGTGAAGAACTCTTTGGATATCCTCATTTATCCTCAGTTCTGGTCTTCCACTAAGCATGCCTACCACTGGGTGATAAAACAACTCGATGAATTGTTTGAAATTGAATTCAGTGGAGTTTCTTCTGAGCAGCGATGTCCATAGATTTACTACTTGTGGTTTTTTGTCTTTGTCCATTTTCTACATGAGAAAATGAAATTTGTCTGCTTGATAGAACATAAACATGTAGGCCAGTATTGAAGAATATTGGAACATGCCTTCTGTAGGGAAACTTGCTAGTTGCTCGTGCAGGTTCTCGGCCAAAAAACTGTTGTAATCAAACTGGATGGAAACTTTCTCTTCAGCAGAGAAAATGGAAAGGAAACCTAGGATAGGCTCATCCACCCATTCATCTAAGAAGTAACCGAGAAAACAACACAGTGTTGAGATAATCTAATTTCCCTTTTCAAAAAATATGGAGGAATGAAAGGGAGGATTCTTCTTAGGGAATCAGGCATCTTGTGGGAGGAACAACTCAAAAATTTTTGCTCTCTGGGGAAAAGAAAGGTTCTGATACATTTCTATCAGAATTTAAATTGTGAGGGGAGAATGGGGTTCGGCTCTGGGTACCTGCATCATTTGATCGATGGCCTCGGGTGTAATAAGGAAAAAGGTATCACCAAACAAAGATACTATGGCTCTCTGATCAGGGAGGTAATGTGCTTGGCATTTGAGAGCAAATTCAAGAAAATGATAGACATGGGGAAAAATATACAAAGGGAAACTTGACTGTCAGAGCCCAATTTCATCGCTTTAATCGATGAAGGTGTCTTTAAACCATTATTGTAGCTCGGCAAAGTTGAATTTGGACCTTTTTTCTGAGATTAAATAGTCTTTATCTGCTAATGGGATCCAGTCGAGATCCATAGGAGGTTGGAGAAAAGGTTTTTCCTCCACATTTGTTTTTTTACTTTTGGGTGCCATTGATTTTCCACCGGTACCTGCACACTGAGAACACATTAGTAGTCAAAATATAATGTTGGATGAGA
>JASDQU010736173.1:35134-47062 GCA_032191745.1 Picea mariana
TGATCGATGGCCTCGGGTGTAATAAGGAAAAAGGTATCACCAAACAAAGATACTATGGCTCTCTGATCAGGGAGGTAATGTGCTTGGCATTTGAGAGCAAATTCAAGAAAATGATAGACATGGGGAAAAATATACAAAGGGAAACTTGACTGTCAGAGCCCAATTTCATCGCTTTGATCGATGAAGGTGTCTTTAAACCATTATTGTAGCTCGGCAAAGTTGAATTTGGACCTGTTTTCTGAGATTAAATAGTCTTTATCTGCTAATGGGATCCAGTCGAGATCCATAGGAGGTTGGAGAAAAGGTTTTTCCTCCACATTTGTTTTTTTACTTTTGGGTGCCATTGATTTTCCACCGGTACCTGCACACTGAGAACACATTAGTAGTCAAAATCTAATGTTGGATGAGATGTTGTAGAGGTGAAGTAGAATGAGTCTCTGATAGGCATGGAGTGTGAGTGCAATGCGAATGACCGAAATGGGGTTGGGATTTAGTGAACAGGTGTCCGTTGGGTGAAAAAGGACAGGTCAGGTGAACAATGGGTATGTGGCCAGTAATAAATGGTTAACAAGTTATTTAGAGCATGAGAGGGCATGGTGAAATATGTTTGACGTGTGTATCTGGTTGACGTGCAGAATGGTGATTGAGGGATGAATGAAAAGATATGACCTGTAACGGTTAGATGGATGGGACATGCTGACGGGGTCATGACATGGAACTTGCAAATGGTGGTTTTGGGATGTGACATCTCAGGATGATGGTGGTGAGTTGTAAAAATGGTAGGTGGTAAATGTTTGGAGAGGGGAGGTAAGATGCAATGATACAATGCCACATAGGGATGGGGCCCGCCTAGACGTTGCTTCATTTCATACCCCCCCCACTATTAAAGGTAAAAAGGTCGGGGGGGTCTACAATCTTTTGTTGACTGTTGATCTGAGCAAAGATAGATCAATCATTGTTTTGAGTGCGTTCTTTAACCATCATGTCGAACCCCCCCCCCATCGTTAAAGGTAGAATGGTTGGGGGGGTATGGAATATGTTGTGGACCATCCATTTGCACGCTGATGGGATGACCATAGATCCGAGCACACACTTGAATCACCTTTTCAGACCCCCCCACCCCACCGTTAAAGGTCGAATGGTCGAGGGGGTCCAAAAACTCATCAGAACCATAGATCTGGGTGCCAATAGCTTAGTTGTAGATATAGGCCCGATCTTTAATCTCTGGGGAATGTTTCAATATATGAGGCCAAACTTAGGTTTAATGACCTTTTTATGGGCTTTGCGCACTATCCCCCTTACTGTTGTCAGCATGGGGTTAGAAAAAACATTTCACCATCAAAATCCTGCATTTTTCATCGATCATCTTACACATTTTATTGAAGAGAAACTAACTAACCTATTTCCTAACTTACTCCTTTGCACCTTTAGCCCAACTTAAACTATTGGGCTAAGAAAATACTCTACCCTAGGGTTATTTGACCAAGATTAGACTATTTGATCAAATTTATTCACTAGCTAACCTAAATTACTTGGTTAATATTAGACAGTATAGCCAACCTTATTCACTAATCCTAAATACTTAAATTTAAAATACTTGGCCATGTTTACACTATATGGATCAAGTCATTATCAATTCATGGGGATTTATCCTTTTTATTTTATGCCCTCTTTTTGTTTTTCTCATTTCTTTTCTTTTCTTTTCTTTCTTTTTCGTTTCTTTTTCTTTTATAGAATGCAACAATATCTGCAAGTCAAAAATATTAAAGGAACAAAATTACAATCAACAGTTGATCCTATAAATTATAGGGTTATAACAACGAGGAAAATCTCCTTATGGCTAGGGTAAGCCACAACAGACAGGTATGACTACAAAAATCAACTCTTTCCCATAAACATGCTATATAAACCAATGTGCAAGCAAGATAAGAAAGGGACCTACCTCGTCCAGATGTGTGATGATGTCCACCATTGAGCACTTTGACCCAAAGATTTATACCTGCAATAAGTTCTCAACAAACAAGTGAAGCAAGAATATAGTGATAATATAAAAGGTTAGCACATTAGATTGCATAATCCATCAATATACAAAACAAACATGCCCATGGATAATAACTCATATATTTGCAAGATATCAATTGGTAGGAAAGGAGTATTTCTATTAATAAATGATCAGCAGAAGTGAAAACATTACAGACTTACATGTCGACACAGTTCAGAATCAAGAAACCAAGTTACTTCTAGCTAGGCCTCCACAACTTCAATCCTCCACCAAAGGCGAGCTCATATAAGGGAGACAATGAGGTTCTCCATCAATAAGGGAAGAGCTTGGGGGATAAACACTATGTTCAGACTTAAAGGACAAAGGGATGCAGACTCAATATGAAGTATTAATTTCTCCAGAGTAAATTTTCTCTAAAAGATTAATTATCTATGCTTTTCCATAGCTCGGAATTGGTTTATTTATAGCCCTCAAAATGAAATTGAAGGGCCGAGTCAGAACATTTCTAGTATATGGAAGGCCAAGGATCAGAGATCTCTTATTGTGACATGGAAACCTGACATTTAATTTTGATTTTCTGGAACAAAACCTGATGTACGTGGGATATAGTCGAGAAACCTGTGTATACGCTTGTTATATAGGGTGCAAGATGCATACAAGTGGAAAAAATTTATATTTTTGTCTCTGGATATATCAATCAGGGAAAGTGAGTCTGCATAGGGAAATGGAGTAAGGCACTCTCTGCAAGATTTCATAGGGTGAGGTAAATCTTTCTCTAACAGATGCCCCTTAATGTGTGAGGTTAGAGGAGTATTTGTGATGGCCAAAATACATTATAAACAACCCAGAAGTGGAGTGGTAGAGAACCAACTGGATGAACTCAATTTCTCATTACATTTTGCACTGAATTTGCATACATGGCTTCCAAAAATACACTGCAGATCCATGTGAAAATATACCAAACAAGTGTCTGTGGCCATGAATAGGAAAATACAAATGCGGTTACATGCAAAAAGTTTTCATAGTCACGAACAAGGCCCACTGGAACCAGTCTCAAAAAACCAAGCTGAGGATATCTGTATACCATGGAGTACAATATGATCTCCCATGATCATTGAATTCATATAGGTATTGTTCCAATGAAAAGGAAGCAACAACTCATGAAATTTGCAGCCACATAGTGATGTCTTCAAGTCTTCTACACAATTTGCCAAAGGTTCAAGTCTACAACATGTGAATAAAGGAGTTGAGTTTGAACACAATGAGACATCGTTTGATTACCGGTCATTGAGGTATACCATTAACAAACATGAGACAACCTATCAATAATGAAAGTAGGTATCAAGGCACCGAGTACATTCTTACAAGTGTGAATAAAGGAGCTAGTGTCGAACACTTGAAGAATCCATTGTTCAGGAGACATTGATGTATTCCCAATTGTCGATGGAAATAGAGCCTGCCACTGATGACTACAAGCCTCAAGGTACTCATAAGCCTGAAAGTACGACCAAAGTTGTTATCACTGAAATTTCATCCGCAAATGATTACAAGAATCCAACATCTTCAAACAGTTATGAGCTCACCCATGGACCAAAATTACCAAAAAATCATTTCCAAAAGGTCCAAAACTGTACAACCAGTTATAAAACTAATGTGCGCTATGACTACACAGGGCGCGCGCGCACATGTGCCATCCAGAAACGCATGAAAAGTGCACATGGCCAATGCAACCCATGTCTCCCTTGGTTGGGGAACTCCTTATCATCTACCCCTGTTGACATCGTCCATATACTCTGAGTATCCCACAAGCCACTTACCTCTACTCTCTGAGTTTGTTCACTTTGTCTTGCCTCTGGCACAACTTATCCCACATCTTGTTGTCCCCTTGACACTCGACCTCGTTGAATGGTTGTGGCCACTTATACTTCGCATATACTGCCAACCAAGGGCAGTGTTGAATATCCACACATCTTGACTTCGTCCATGTACCTCCTAAATTCCTAACCTCACCTAGTATATTTCAAGAAGTCCTTTTCTTCTTGGAGTCACATCTCCCTTTTGTCGACATCAACACAGTTTCTAGAAGGGTGACAGTATCTTGACTCTCGTTTCCTTTCCAATGAGAGGTCTCAGATGACATAGGGAGAACCATAATTACTCTCTGATGTCCTTGACCCCCATAGCACTCAACTTCAACACTTTCTCATGATACGGTGGGTCTTGCTTTTCAACTATTGTAGTTGTTTCTTATATTTTCCGAAGACCTCTGAACTTGGTTGGGCTATCAATGCCTACAGAATCCGTGATACTCCTTAAAGGTGTCATTGTCTATTGTTCATAGTATGTTCCTCCTTAGAATGGTCCTCTTCCTTTATCACAACCACCCTCGAGGGTGCTGCAGTTTTCTACATCAACACACAGTTTCAGTTACTATGCAACACCCTTCCTTTTTGAGTTACATGACACGAGCATGGGGCATGCCGGCCTCGTTTGTACATAATTTATTTTTACACACCTTATGGAAGTTTGGGTCCTACAGGTTCCCTTCTCCCTCTAATGGGTCACTCTTTGATACTCTCACTTTCGCTCTCTCTTACAACGACACTCTCAGTACAAGAAACATTGATGAATTTCAGCTATATGTATGCTCCTAACCTCATCCATCAGGGGGCATCTGTTATCACTGAAATTTCATCCGCAAATGGTTACAGGAATCCAGCATCTTCAAATAGTTATGAGTTCACCCATGGTACAAAATTACCAAAAAATCATTTCCAAAAGGTCCAAAACTATACAACCATTTATAAAATTAAGGTGTGCTATGACTACACAGAGCGTGCGTGCACATGCACCATCCATAAATGCACGAAAAGTGCACATGCACACGATGCACGATTGTGGTCGCTAAAAGTTGCGCACACCTAAGAACAACACATTTATGAGATTGGTCGGCCTCCTACCCACTTCTGGTCCAGCTTACAAGTTGATTTGACATCCAAATCTCAATTGGATCCAACTGGGTGGCTGGTCAAATCCCTAGAAATGTCATAAACAACCCCTTTTCACACTAAAAGTTGGTTGCACACTACCTCAAAGTGATGCTATAAAAAAGGGCCATGGGTGCACTACATTTTCAAGGAATTCATTTGCAAGGTTATGCTGCTGCTATTCTCTTGGGAAATCCTCTTTTCTCATCAAGATCATACTAGCATCATTAAATTTGGGCAATCCATCTCACCTCTTGAGTGGATTAGCTTGGGATTCTTTCACCATTTCTTTCAAAGTTGTAAGAAGAGCTTAGTTGTGGGGGTCCAAGAGCCCTCTCTTGGAGGAAGAAGGGACCCAAAGTCCTCTTTCTTCTTGGTGTTTTATTTTCACTAATATAATCCTTGTCATTCATTACATGAGTCTTATTGGTTTTTTTGTTCTTATGTCCTTATGCTCAATAGTTTAGTTTTTCTTTCATTTCTTAGTTTAATTCTTAGCTTAGTCTTTTATGTTTCTCTTTCTAACCCTTTACTTTATTGTTGTCTTGCTTATCTAACCCAACTAAGCGTGTAAGCACCTTTGTTTTTCTCATTTAGGTGACAAAAGAGGCACAATAGATTGGCAACTCCACTAGGGAAAGGTATCAATTTCCTACCCCATTTGGGTTTTTCTAGCTCTTCTTTTGGTTTATTTAACCTACAGGTACCTTAACCAGCCCAAGCCGACCTACAAAACATCCAATTGAAAGCTAAATTGAGAGAATTGCATCTATAATTTTCTTCACGGCCATGTGTCAGGTGCGCGTGGGTTTATTGGCCCACAGTCGCGCATCGTGCACACGTGCGCCAAAATTACTGTGTTGTTCAGCACCCTTTGTGCACCTGCACCCAAAATTCTCTTTTGTTTTGTGCACAGGCGCTCAGTGCACCTTTGTCTACTCTGAGACCCGCACACCTATGCAAAAAATTACACATTTTAAGCCTTTTTGTGATTTGGGGGAGGCCCCTAGCCTTCTTAAAAATGATTTCATGCATGTTGTAATTTGCACCACACTTAGTTCCCTCTCCATATAAAGGGATTAGTCAAAACACATAGGCACTTAGGGGGTTTAAAATCATTATCTCCTCTTTTGCTTTCATTTTTCCACATGGATGGCTTGCTTTGACTAAAAGTATAAGTTGGAAGCATTTGTAATCACATAAAAATTGCATTCGGACCAGAAGTTGGATAACAATCATTTAGTATGCTCTTCTCTCACGCTTCAAAGAGACCTTGAGAATCAAAAAAATGTTGTAGGACAATTTCATCTCCCTTAAAAAGACTAAAACCTTTAGGAGAGGACAACAACCCCCTCAGGACTCCTCTTAGTTTATTTTTCAAACACATCTCAAGATTGTAATGGGCCCATACATGCCCACATGCTACAAATATAGGATAGTGTTGAAATTTACTTTCTTAGATTAAATCACTAGGGAAGTTTAAAGGTTTTGTAACGGACCCATACATGCCCACATGATCACAATCTAGGATAGTTTCAAAGCTTTCTTAGATTAAATCACAGTAGGGAGTTAAAGGAATAGTAAAGGACCCACATGTCCACATGCTAGCTTCCTAGGGACTTTTGAATTACTCAAGGTTGTACCAAAGGCATTTAGTTAATTAGGTAATAAACACTTGTAAGGACCAAGCGAAGTCCACATGCAGCAAGGTGACACCTAATTCATTAAAACATTGGCACACTTTCACTCATTCACACACAAAAGTCACTTATCACTCACATAGTTTTCATCTTGAAATGTGGAGTTCAAAGTAAGTTTCCTCCAAAGGGATTCTGAAACACCCATTTTCTTGAAAAAACTATCCACTCCCATTTAATTTCAACGAGATTGACTCACACCCCCAGTCTCTCAAACAAATCACATCTAAAATTTTTCTAAAAACTCACTAAGTTTTCCTCCATAGGAGGTGCCAAAAGAAATTTTTTAGTCTAGGTAGGATTTTGGGGATAGGCATCCAAATAACTCCCCGTTATCTGGTTCTCACATTGTCAAAACAATAGAAGTTGTCAAAAAGGGAACTGTAAATCCTCCAAGTCAAGTGTTCCTAACACCATAAGGCAGGGAGATACCCATGAAGGGCTGAAGACCGAGTTCCAGTTGTTCTGTGCATCCCCCCTTGAAGCACCCACCTCTTGGACGTGATCCATCCCATGACCCATTTCTTAGGCCGAAAATCTAAATGCCGCACTTTGACTGAGGTACCTAATGACCAAATTTTAGGACATCTTCCCAGGTGGCAATTGTGGGCTGCAATTGCACCTTGATCGGATTTTGTGTGGCTATTGGGAAATATCACCAGCTCTTTCGGGATATGCCCCCTTTACCCCTCATTATAATTGATTACTTCATCCTTCAATAGTTTCTCTTCCGGTGACTTAAGACCCCACTTTTGAGTACTATTGGAAGGTCTAGTGCTATTTGAGAGGAAGGACGTTACATCTTTTAGAACATGAGCATTTGTTTTCTCTGATCCCCCACGTGGACAAAACCCACTTATCCACATATATGCTTCTTTTTCAAAAGACTTTATGTATGTTGCACTTCTGATTACATTTGATTTAGATATATATCGTGTAAATTTCAAAAATTGCACATAGGGGACCCACAGAACCCCCGTCATTCCAGACGCTTGCTGAACCTCCCTCCTATTTTAGGGGGAGTTCCTAGTCTTTCCAACTCATTGGCTCCACCTTCTCACACCCCTGTGAGTGCCACTGTCTTAGGATTATCTTTGCTTGGTTCCACCTTACTTGGGTCCAATTTACAAGGTCCACCATCCACTCTCTCTCCTTTACACAGAAGCGGGGGGGCAACTTCCTCTCAAGGGGGAAGTACCAACCCACCTAGCCCCCCTCAAGGGTTAGGTTCATAGAACACTCACACCATGGCTAGAACTAATCCTCCGTCACCACTCCAGATGCCATATTTGGCCTCTCTTAACATACCAAATATAAGAAAACTCACAAATGATCCTATATTCCATGACCCCACATGGCCTACAATGCCTACCAAGCTACCTTCAGACATCTCCAAGTTTGAAGGAAAGGTAGGGGATGAACCTGCCAACCATGTCATGACTTTTCACTTATGGTGGTCCTCCAACAACATTATGGATGATTCCATCCAACTACAATTATTTCAATGCACGCTCACTAGCCCATCAACCAAATGGTATGTAGACGAAAAATCGGGGTCCCATGCAACTTTCGAGTCCTTGGCCAAAGCATTTTTTACCTTCTTCCAATTACCAATCCGCCAAGAAAATGGTCTTGAACTACTCTCTAATTTTAAACAAACCTCAACCACACATATCACTGATCACATTCATGAGTGGCATCAACGACATAGTTTGTGCAAAGCCAAAACCACAAAACAACAGTGTCTTGAATGGTTTCTCAGACCACTTGTCTCTCTCCTCAGTAAAGATGTATCTTCCACCTTCCCTCAATCAGAAGAAGAAGCCATCAATAAGGCTCAACAATATGACCTCATCTATTCACAATCAGGGTACTTGTACACAGTACTTCCTGACCTCCCAAAACCCATACCATTTGGCCAAGACAAACCTGGGATGTCTCACTCAGGAGATGGATTGATTGGTAATACCACGCACCACAGTCTACAACCCCAACAACTACCAATGTATGGCACACCTCAATATCTGCTGACATATGGAGAAACCCTTTATTATTCCTCACCCCCTTTTCAACAACCATACCTTATTTCCCTTCCTCCACCCATCAGTGGGCCACCGTCGACACCCACAATACACCCACCAATCCAAACAAGTTCTAGTACTCCCTCTACCTCAACTTATACTCTAAGTACTAGCGAAAGTTCCATGCCTTCCTATGTACCTTATGGATCATTACCCCCACAAAATCTATACTTTCCATTCCTTGGTCCTCCACATCCTATGGCTCCCCCACACCCTCACACTGGGGTGAATTTTATTCAACCCTCTCCCCTTTAGAAATATAAAAATTTTGAATAGATGAATACAGAAAATCTAACCCATCAGTCGAATAACAGGAACAATAGCAACCCAAGTCAAGGTGGGAATCACCCCCAACAGAACCAACCTACTGGGGGCAACCAAAATCAAGGGAATCAAAACCCCCAGGGGGGGCAATAACAATAGGTGTCAAGGGAAAAATAACAATAATCTTTGAACCAACTTACCTTGTGCCCTTTGCGGTGAGTTCAGTCATTATACTCATCATTGCCCCCAAATCATTGATTTTAAAAAGATGAACGACTGAGTGAATGGACCACATACTCCAGCACCGCCTGCCCCTCAGCAGGCCCCACAACAATACATACAAACTCCCCTAGCCATTTTGCAGAATCCCATTTTGTACCAGGGTGTGATGAACACCCAACGGGACATGCAGCCCATCCCATCATAGTTGGGGAAGTATCTCAATCCAAACAATCCTGCAAATCGTACTATCCTCCTCACCAGTGAGGAAGAAGTCCTTCTGCAAACACATAGTCGTCAATACCGAGCACCCACCGAGTCTCCTCCCATCCCCCCAGAAACACTCCCAACACCAACGGGACCCCATTTGATGATCCCTCACCCTAACGCAAAAACACCTCTTCGCATCCCTCACACCACATTGCACAGGAATTTCCAGAACCCACAGGCTAGGGCGGCTCATAATTACAGTTTGGTCGATGACTTAGCACAATCCACGACTGCCATGTTAGTCTTATAAGTCCTTCAAACTTGTCCTACTTAGTGGAAATCATTACTTTCTTCCTTGGGGGTAGTCGACCCCGCAGATACTCAACTCATCACATTTGATCTCGACTGTGGAGAGCCTCGTCTCCCCGGTCTCATCGCTTTTCAAATCCAAGTGAAAATTTGAAACATCACAGTTCATCGGTGCATCATCGATGAAGGCACATCCACATGCATCATGTCCAAATATGTATGGTAGAAACTTGGCTCCCTCAAACTCATACCATCTACCATTACCTTAAGAGCTTATCATAGACAACCATCTTCTCCTGAAGGGCTCTTCCAAAATGTCCCTGTAGAAATCGGGGGCAAGACCATTCTTATTGACATTGAAGTTATTGATGCCCCACTTGATTACAATATCTTGTTTGGTCATAGCTACATGTATGCTATGAAGGCAGTTGCCTCTTCTGTCTTTCAAACCATGATGTTCCCTCATAACGGGAAGATCATTACCATTGACCAAGTTTCACATTATGAGCCTAACCCTTCTACCAACATCGATAACATTCTCCCTCTCAACCATACTAATCACAAAGCATACCCACTCATCAAAATGGGCCCCAAAATTTTCAAAGACCCATCATTGTTAGGAACTTACCATGGTACACCACCGCTCCTTCATCCTTCCAATCAGGTATGTGTCGTATCATCCAAAGGAACTGACATGGAGGACACCGTTCCTCGCAAGGAGGCTTCTATCATATTTGATGTCCCACTAGTCGTAGAGCTCCTCCCTCATGAGCCTCCTACAAACTCGTCGACTCCACCAGTTCACGATTTCACCTCTCCCCAAGGCCATATCCTAGTTTGGGAAACAGTTCCCCAAGCCATTACTCAAATCCCCTTCTCTTACTCTCCACTAGGCGTACAATCTTTCCAAGTATCCGCAACGCTTACTCTCCCTAATATGGTTTTGCCAATCCCAATTTGGTATTTACATCCACTAGAGATGGTCCCTCAACCATCCCTTCCCCCCTAAACAGAAGGAATCCCAATGACGATTCCCATACTCACACCCACCGTACCCTCTACACCCCCACTCACTAACCTCCCTACCATTGTTGGGGGAAGGTGAAATAAGAAGGAGCCCACCGCTCCACTTCCCCCATGCGTCCAACCTCCTTGTGTGCTATGTGAGAAAGACGGACACCCAACCAACAAATGCCCATCTCTACCCGAGTTACATAACCTAATTCAACTCAATCAAACGCCATCACCATTCGTCACTGTAGCAAGTACTGCCTCTACCTCCCCTAATGCAAGTAGCAAAGGGCTGCGAACCAAATTCGCCTATGCCATATGTTCAGAATATGGCCATTATAAACACCATTTCCCAGCACTACCTCAATTCTGACAGACATTAATCGCAGTACACCAAAGCTTCCAGCATGAACCCAGTCCAACTACATCATGCCCACCAAACATCATCGACATCCACTATGTCACAACTTCAATCAATGAATGCATGAGGTGCCCTTGCTCTCTATTTGAATCCTTAGATCATTTTACATATGAATGTCCTATGATCATTGAATACAGGCAATGCCAAATGACCCTAATTCAAACCCATGTACCCCCTATATAATCGATGACTAACCTTACCTCATCACTAGAGACTCTTCATATCGTTTCTCCTGAGCCAGAAGCACTCCCTATTCCTCTGTGGTTCTTGGATGACTTATACGAGGATTTACCCCCAAATCCCCCCAATTCTCCCATTCATTTCCCCACGGAAATTTTACATCCAACTACCACTGGTACTCCTCAGTACCTCGATATTTGGTTTATGTCGAGTGAACCATCGCAATCTCATTGCATCGTTCCCCCTACTTCTTCATCCCCAAAAGACAACCACATGGTGAAAGTCACCGATATCACTCTTTCAGGTCCCTTGTACTCCTGCCAATTCCACTGTGACGAGGACATACTCGAGGAAATTGTTGGGGCTCAAAAAGGTCCTATTCTCATCCACCTTTCCCTTCATCATTATTCACATTTCATCGCCCCATTAACCTTTCACGATATCATTTCCATAAATATACTTGGGTTTCACCTTATTGTTCTCCACTTTATTCATTTTAGTATTTAAAAGGAATTTGTGATTAAATGTTAGAAAATCAACATGTTTT
>JASDQU010736173.1:55392-75358 GCA_032191745.1 Picea mariana
GTGAAGGATTAATTCAAAGGAATTCTTGAATACTTCCTCCACCATTTCAATATTTGAGGAGATAATTCAAGCCCATTCCAAGGAGAAGATCATGGAGATTTGGTTGGAATATCTTATCTAAGATATATGAGAGATATGTGTGAGGATTTAAAGGGATTATATTTTGTAATAATGGAAAATAGGTTAAGAGAATAGTGTATCTGTAATAATGAGATGGTTATCTTATCTTCAAGTCTCTCATGTATAAAATAGAGTGCTCTCTTTTCATGAGGATTCAATAGGAGTTAAATTATGTAATTAGAATCAAAGTAGTCATTAGGATTCGAAGGAGGAAAGGATTCTTAGCTTTGATTTATGGTTTTGTTTTTCATGCTTTCATTATTCTTTTATGAAGATTGATTTGATTATTGAATGTAAGATTGCTTCATTGATGAGCACTCTCATGTGTTGTTGTTCCATTTAACTCTTCACTTGTTGTATTTGTTTTTCCTTCATGTAGTTCTTCATTTCTAGATTAATTTCCTTTACACAATTTCCCATTCTTCGAGTAATTTCATTTACGCAACTAGATTAATGATTCAATTCCAGTTGTGTGTTAGATTAATGATTCTATTTCAGTCGTGTGTTAGATTAATGATTCAATTTTAGTTGTATATTCAACATTAGATTATATTAGTCTCACTTCAAACTTGCATATATTTTGTGTGTGCTTCTTCAGTTTACGACCCCCAGGTTGACAAATTAGATAGTTGGGTAAATACTACAATGCAATTAATTCAACGTTAGTTCATCCCAATGTAACAACTGTTGTTCCTTTTGCAATTCATGTTGTTCCTTTGAATAGAACAACTATCGTTCCCTTTACGATTTTTGTTTCTTTACAGGTGTTTCATCTCTGGAGGCTGGGTATTGAAAACGGAAGGTAAGAACCTATGTAGGCGACAAGTAAAATGCTTGTGCCAACGCCTACCTTTGTTTGATGCATAGAGGTTGTTTTTAGGAAATCTTTAGAGCCCAACAGAAATAACCACCCTCGACTACCCATGGGATGAGCTACACCATAGAGCACTCTTCTTTCCACATGAAGCCTTCACGCCTCCTAACCAACACCCCATATACACAGTCAAAACCAAGGATTTTATCCCATCAAGGCATATCGACCGGTTCAACAACCCCATTCCTGCCCCTGATGCTTTTGAAAAAGGCAACATGGCCAACATTTCCCCGACCATCAAAATTGATATTTCCATAAAAAATGGAGTCATTGAGGAAATCACCATTGGCGCCGCATGCACTCCTCAAGAAATCACCACCTATAAATCCCTCTTCCAAGAATATCGGGATATTTTTTGCCTGGTCATACACAGAAATTCCTGGCCTTGATCCCTCTATTCTCGAACAGCACATAGACACATGGCTGAATATCACACCAATTCGCCAAAAACAACAACCGCTACACCCATCCAAAGCAGTGGCCATTAAAACCAAGATTGACAAATTATGTGCGACTGGGTTCATCTACCCCATCGCCTATACCTCATGGGTTTCCAACCCTGTACCCGTTAACGAAAAATAGGGAACTATTTGTGTATGCACGGACTTTCATGATCTCAATCACGCCTATCCCAAAGATAACTTTCCAACGCCTTTCATCGATCAAATTATCAACGACTGCGCAAGTGAAGAGGCTCTATTCTTCATGGACGGTTTCTCTAGTCATAATCAAATCCAAATCCATCCAGCCGATCAATACAAACCACATTCACCACCCCTTGGGGTACTTTTTCATATCGTGTCATGCCTTTTGGCCTAAAGAATGCTGGCACAACTTTCCAATGGGATATGACATACATTTTCCATGATCTATCTCATATCATCCTTGCATACTTGGACAACCTCACAGCTCAATCCAAAAAACACACCCAACATCTTGATGATTTATGGATCATCTTCCAATGGTGTCGTCAGTACAACATCCACTTGAACCCCCTCAAGTGCGTGTTCTGCATCACTACCAAGAACCTCCTCAGATTCATCATTTCCCAAAGCAGTATTACCGTGGACCCCCTCAAAGTCTTGGCCATCACAGAAATTCCACCCCCTCGGAATTTACACCAACTCCAGAGCCTACAAGGAAAAGATAACTTTCTACGATGATTTGTCCCAGACTATGCCACTCGAGCACATGGTTTCCTTGGCTTACTATGCCACGACATCCCATTTCACTAGGATGAACATGCCCAAAAATCATTCAACGATCTTAAAATGGCACTCTCCAATGCCCCTTTAATTAGTTCACTCGACTATAATTGTGACTATATACTCTACATATCAGCATCAGCTGTCTCAGTAGTAGGAGTTCTCGTTCAAATCGACAATGACGAATGTGAGCATGTCATTTAATACATTAGTAAAAACCTTTGAGGTCCACCCTTGAAGTATAATCATGAAGAGAAACTAGCCCTTGCAGTCATCCTCGCAGTCCAGAAACTGTGCCATTACATTCTGCTTCACATGACTAGGGTCATAGTATATTCCAACCCCATGCAATACTTGCTCAGTCGTCAGAAAATTAATGAAATTTTTTCCCGATGGATCATTATCCTTCAAGAGTACAATCTCAAATTTTCAACACCCAAGAGCAATAAAGCTCTCGTCCTTAATGAAATTGTCACAGCCTTCCCTTATGATACTACCAGTATCCCCGTCAATATCGACTTCCCCGATGAACATCTCTTTTATATCACTTCAGATGATCCTTGGTACAGTGACCTCCTCATCTACCTCTGAACCCAAAAGTTTGGTAACCACCTCTCATGAGATGATCATCATCGTATTCACCACCAGGCCCCCCGCTATCTCCTCATTGTAGATATCTTATATCGGCAAGGGGTAGACACCATACTCCGTCGATGCTTGACCATTAACGAGGCCGATAGAGTCTTGAAGGACTTCCATAGCGGCACGTACGGGGGCCATCTTTCAAGGATGTCCACTACTCATAAAATCATCCAAGCAGGTTACTTCTGGCCTACATTTTTTCACCATTTCATTCACACTGTGAAGCGACACAATAAATGTCAGCTTTATGCCAACAAAGCACGAACACCACCTGCTCTTCTCCACCTAGTCATTACTACCAGCCCGTTTTGTAAATGGGGCATCGAATTCATGACTTGTAACCCACCATCCAGCAATGGACACAAATACATCATGGTCACAATCGATTATTTCACAAAGTGGGCTAAAGCCATGCCTACCTTCAAAAACACCACTGACACCGCAGCATGCTTTTTCTTTAATCACGTTATATCCCTCTTTGGAGTACCACTCCAACTAGTCTCTAATCACGAGAAACATTTCGAGAATGAGATTTTTTTCAAACTCTCATTTTGTTTAGGATTCTCCCATGATTTTTCCTAACCATATTACCCTCAGTCCAATGGACAGGTCGAAGCAATTAACAAGGTCCTCAAGACCATGTTACAGTGCACAGTTAATAAACATAAGACCAATTGGCATCATATGTTATTTTCTGTGCTATGGGCTTATCATACAGTCACAAAAATGACCACTGGTTTCACACCATTTCATCTAGTTCATGGATTCGAGGTCACTCTTCCTATCGAGTGCAAAATCCCCGCCTTACGCACCATAATTGAGCTATTACCCGACACTGCTCCAATGGAGCAGCATTTGCTGAAATTAGAGTCCCTGGATGAAGATCATCGATCTTCATTACAGAATAATGAGGCAGTTGAAAAACATTCAAAGGCCACCTTTGATCGCCATGTCAACCTTCACTCATTTCACGAAGGCGACCTCTTCCTTGCTTACGATATCGCTCACGATACCCTCGGTCATGGAAAATTTGAGTCACTATGGCATGGCCCCTACATTATCCAACATTGCCTCACCAAAGGTGCATACATCTTGGCTTCCCCCGAAGGCCTCTCTCTCAAAGAACCCATCAACGGGCTATACTTAAAGAAATTTTACGCCTAAGCATAGCCATTCTACATTAGGTTATTTCTTTTTATAGTGTTTTTAATCTTTTTTCCATACCTCATGTCTAAACTATCATTTGTGTTATTGACAAATGCTTCCTCCATCAGCCTACCACATCAGTTATGCCGACAACACTAGCCATTGGATACAAAATCTCGCTTCGACAGCTTGGGCCCTCTATACCCCCTCACATGAACTGCTCCACTCTAGTGGCATATGTTTGGGTTCAGCAACCAACAACCAAACCGAGTACACTGCCATCATTGGCCTCCTTGCCAATGCCAACCATCATCATATTCTCCACCTTATCATCTTACTTGACTCCCAACTAGTCGTCCTCCAGCTCAACAATGTCTACCGTGTCCGCGATCCTTTCCTTTTTTGCAAATACCTGCAAGTCAGACTTTTATCTCGACATTTTGATTTCATTACATTTACACATATTCCAAGACAATATAATCAAATCATAGATAACCTATCTAAAATTATACTCGATTGGCATATATCACATCAAGATACCTTTACACACACATAAACCATCAAGAGCCTGTCACGACATATATAGATTAGACATCATAAATAACATTAAAAAACACACATGTGATTCTATGCAAGATGATAAGACTACTAACCTGAAGCCCACTAGTCCTGAATCAGATGCCTCATTCTCCCAGAATCTCCAAATCTCCTCTGAATATCTCTCATCCAATCACTCTAACAATAGGTACAAATGAGGTGGCAATGTGGGCCCTGCAACTATATATATCCCTTTTTGCCAAACTTCCAAACCCCATTCCGGGAGCTCCAGGTGTCTATTTTTCGATCCATCTTTATCCACGGGATCAACATCCCATCATCTACATCAAGACAGTCCTTGAGACATTTTTTATCCTTATCCCCCGGGGTGCATTTTTTTCATACCTCATCCAGGTACGCATGCTCATGTTCAAAATTATCAAATAAATGCTTGTATGTTCGATTTTCTTCAGATATTGTTCATATCAGGTATTTGGTTTTCATGTGTGCAGGTACTTGGTCATCATACATCAACACAACCCCTTCAGGTATATAATGAAAACTGGCATGTAATCATTCCCTCTGAATCTCAATTGCATCTCCAGTCACACCCTCTGAAATTTGCCTATAGGATCCCCATCTCTGGCTCTGCAGTAACGACACCTCCATTGCATTTTGGGTACTATCACCCGGTAGCACTCCCCCCCACATGAGTTGTCCCATTCATAGCACCCTTTGGCACTTTGACACTCATGTTGTTTCTCAACCCTTTAGGGATGGAAGTCTCGATAGTCTTACATCATGTTGTGCATCAGCCACATACTCCTCCTCATTTTGCTAGCTTTCCCAAATGGACTCCCAAGTTATCTCTTCAAGGTTCTATTTTGACTGCACCTCCACACTATCATTAACCCTCCATTTCATCCACAATCAGTTTGCCCATCCACAAATTTCCCTCTATTCCATCTACCTCATACAGAAACCCACCCATGGGGCCCCTAACCTCCACCAGTTCTCCAAGCACATTGCGCCCTCACCGGCCCAACCATATTACATTGGGGCACCCATTTATGTAGTTGTACACTCATCCCAAATTATTCTTTATTCATTTGATATTTGTAAAAAGCCTTTGTTTCCAGCATTTACAGATCTTTTTATCGTCACCTTCGGCAACCTTCTTCCCTCTTTTGGCCAATGAAACCCATGTCTCCCTTGGTTGGGGAAATCCTTATCATCTACCCCTGTTGACATTTTCCATATACTTTGAGTATCCCACAAGCCACTTACCTCTACTCTCCGAGTTTGTTCACTTTGTCCCGCCTCTGACACAGCTTATCCCACGTCTTGTTGTCCCCCTGACACTCGACCTCGTTGAACGGTTGCAACCACTTATACTTCGCATATACCCCCAACCAAGGGCAGTCTTGAATCTCCACACATATTGACTTCGTCCATGTGCCTCCTAAATTCCTAATCTCACCTAGTAGATTTCATGAAGCCCTTTTCTTCTTGGAGTCGCATCTCCCTTTTGTTCACATTAGCATAGTTTCTAGAAGGGCGACAGTATCTTGACTCTCATTTCCTTTCCAATGAGAGGTCTCAGACGACACAGGGAGACCCATAATTATTCTTTGATGTCATTGAACCACATAGAATTCGACTTCAACACTTTCTCATGCTATGGTGGGTCTTACTTTGCGACTATTACAGTGGTTTCTTATATTTGTTGAAGACCTCTGAACTTGGCTAGGCTATCAATGCTTACAGAATACGTGATACTCCTTACAGGTGTCATTGCCTACTGTTCAGATTATGTTCCTCCTAAGAATGGTCCTCTTCCTTTATCACAACYGCCCCCAAGGGCACTGCAGTTTTCTACATCAACACACAATTTCAGTTACTATGSAACACCCTTCCTTTTTGAGTTACATGACATGAGCATGGGGCATGCCCGCCTCATTTGTACACAATTTATTTTTACACACCTTATGGAAGGTTGGGTCCTACAGGTTCCCTTCTCCCTCTAATGGGTCACTCTTTGGTACTCTCACTATTGATCTCTCTTACAACGACACTCTCAGTAGAAGAAACATTGATGAATTTTGGCTATACGTATGCTCCTAACCTCATCCATTAGGGGGCATCTGTTATCACTAAAATTTCATCCGCAAATGGCTACAGGAATCTAGCATCTTCAAATAGTTATGAGTTCACCCGTGGACCAAAATTACCAAAAATGAATTTCCAAAAGGTCCAAAACTATACATCCAGTTATAAAATTAAGGTGCGTTATGACTACACAGGGTGTGCGTGCACATGTGCCATCCATAAATGCACAAAAAGCACACATGCGCATGATGCATGACTGTGGTCGCTAAAAGCCAGGCACACCTGAGAATGACACATTTATGAGATTGGTCGGCCTCCCACCCACTTTTGGTTCAACCTCCAAGTTGATTTGATATCCAAATCTTAGCTGCATCTGACTGGGTGGCTGGTCAAAGACCTAGAAATGCCCTAAAAAACCCCTTTTCACACTAAAAGTTGGTTGCACAATACCTCAAAGTGACGCTATAAAACAAGGACATGGGTGCACTACATTTTTAAGGAGTTCATTTGCAAGGTTATGTTGTTGCTATTCTCTTGGGGAAACCTCTTTTATCATCAATATCATATTAGCATCATTACATTTGGGCAATCCATCTCACCTCTTGAGTGGATTCGCTTGGGATTATTTCACCATTTCTTTCAAAGTTGTAAGAATAGCTTAGTTGTGGGGGTCCAAGAGCCCTCCCTTGAAGGAAGAAGGGACCCAAAGTCCTCTTTCTTCTTGGTGTTTTCTTTTCACTAATATAATCCTTGCCATTGGTGACATGAGTCTTATTGGTTTTTTTGTTCTTATGTCCTTATGCTCAATAGTTTAGTTGTTCTTTCATTTCTTAGTTTAATTCTTAGCTTAGTCTTTTATGTTTCTTCTTCTAACCCTTTCCTTTACTGTTGTCTTTCTTAGCTAACCCAACTAATCTTGTAAGCACCTCTGTTTTTCTCATTTAGGTGACAAAAGAGGTGAAACAAGGGTGTATGATAGGACTAATATATCACGTGACTCTGAGACAAACTGAGAGTATGGTCGACATGCAAAGTCATGAGTTATGAGAAGTGGCTGACATAGGTTGATAGACTTCCTTTGAATAAGATAATGAGACATGTGGAGGACTCCAACAGCATAGACTTGATGATGAAACCATAAGATGCAGGAGGCATTGATGAAATTCTCTATAGGGACTGGAGGAGTAACCAGTCGGTAGAGAAGACTTTGTAATGAGCTCAGCTTCTTAAGGCCATGTGAATCCCAAAATTATGATGATGAATGGACTCAAATAATTTTGTGCTATGTTCAAAGGTGACATGATTGTTGCTGATATAAGATAATACTCCCTTCCCATCCGTATTTTTTTTTCTTTTTCATAGACAAATGAATGTTATGATACAGAGGAGGAAATGAGTGTCGCAAGTAAGCAAAACTAGTTCTAGTAGTGGAACATACCTATGCTCAATACATGGAAGTGCATGGGAGATGGACACTCAGGGGAATGTTCCCTCCTAGGTGTAGGGTGTCAAATTGTGAAGGATATAAGCAAGGCTCTGCTTGGTTGAGGATGCAAAACTGCTGAGAAAAATAGTTTATAACACAAAGTGAGAACCGGCTATAGGCTCAATACTGCAAGAAAGGGCATGAGATGCAATCACAACTTGACGCCAAAAAAATTCTTTTTTTATGTCTTTTAGTCTACTTGGTGTGAAAAAGGGGTAAACTTGTGCCAAATAGATGTCTCTTCAAAACCAATTTACTAGTGTGAAAAAGACAAGTTCACTCGATGATCTTTTCACCTTTTGATAACGAGTAAGAAAAGAGATTAACTAAGACTCATCATATTTCAAATTCAAATTAATCAAGTGTGAAAGGGACAAATCACTCGGCAATATTTTCCTTTTTTAGACGAGTCAGAAAAGAGCTTAAATTAATTCGTTTGGGGGTCCACGAGGTATAAAGTTGCATGTTTATGAATGAGAAATGAGGCTTAGCATAAATTCAAGTACGAGTTGTGAGGGACTCTTGGTCCAGTTGAAAAAATATTTGCATGGGAACCAAATGCAGTAGAGGATCTAACTAGGGCACCCATGTTTGGTAAGTCTCTACTACTTGAAAATGACACAAATTTAAAGAAGATGGAGGGTTTTGTGTCATAACAAATGGGTTCATACCTAGGGAATAAAAAGTGAAAGTTATAGGATAATGTGAAGATGCATAACGGAATGGATACCTATCCTATATGTTGGGTAATGAATATACCTACCCGAGGTGACAAACAGTCGACATAACGCTAAAATCTGCAATAATCCTAGGTTAAAACTGCTAAAACCAACTCGATCCACTTTTGTATTATTCCATTAGGTGCAAAAATGGATTAAAACTATAGGAAGTGGGTAAAAATAAGTTATAAATAGTAAGAAAGTAAAAAATTACTATACCATTTTGATTGTTTACCCAACTAGTGCAAATTGGACCAAAATTCCTCCAAGATTCAAATGACAATTGTGGGAGCATCCGGAGACGAAATCACAAGCCATCTGGATCAGGTAATTCTTTTTCTCTTCCTCTTTAATTTCAATGGTTTAAAATTTTGAATCAGGTCTTAAATTTTTAGTTATTGAAGGCGAAAAGTATAGATTTCAGTGTACGCGGGATGGATTTAGTTAGGTCGCGTGTATGACTAGGTATACGCTCCTATGTGAACTACAGGGGGTGTGTATTGAGCCCTAAACATGACTGTGTGAAAAGGAGGTCGCGTACAGGCATCAAATGAACAAAAATAAGGGTTCTAACTCAAAATTCTATTTTTCTTTGACATGATGGTTCTTGAATGGAGAGAGCGAGAGGATGAGGAGGTCGACGTTGTTGTAGATCGAGATCCGGGGGCCCAAATGTCCTTAAAGGGATGTGGTTTGTATAATTTTTGGGTGCTCAAAGGAATGAGAGCCTAGGTGAGGTTGTTGGATATGTTGGTGGGTTAATGGGACCCTAATAGCGAGAGCTTCAATCTCGATGGGAAAAAATTGAGAATTGAAGTAGAGGAAATTTACTTTCTGACTAGTCTATCACGTCGAGGGGAGGTTGTGAACCTCAAATCCAGGGGAGTATGTAGCAGGATGAAGATAGAGGAATATATAAATTCCCACTATGTAGCAGGGACACCTAAGGTAGGGAGTCAAGTCCCTATCCAGGAAATAAACAACCTAAGTCTGAAGATCATTGTCCTAGTCTTGACCAGGATCACAGGTTTTGCCTCATTCAACCAAGCATCGAGGCCTCTCATGTTCTATGCAGTATAGTTTGTGAGATCCATAGTGTATGGTTGGGTAAAATAAATTTTGGGTTTGCCTCCATCTTGTGGAGTTTATTTTTCAAGTGGGTTCCAGGTTTGGGACCTAGAGTGGAGATTCTTTCTAGGGTACTTTGGGATCCAGCCATGACACGATGGACCGAGGTGATGAGGCCGCAGGGGGGAGGTAGGGTTCCAACACCCTACAACTAGGACTTCTTCTACTGGTGGTGGTAACATATCATCACTCTGGATGACTATCCCTATGAGGGGATTGACTTCAGAGGAGATCCAGACATGCCACTTCCACCAGGGTCCGCCTACGATGACATAGGTATGTCAAAAGTTTTCACATATTTTGTTTTTTTGTATTTTTGTATAATTAGGACAAAAATATTTTTGGATGGTGCTTAATTATTGGCTAGACTTTTTCCTACTGCATACATGGGTCCATGACATCTAGAGGGTTTCCATCGACATCGATAGAGAAACCAGGGAGACGAGGTGGCGGGAGGAGAGGCTGAGAGGGTCCTACAAAACGTTTAGGAAAACCTGTGCGTTTGACTCACAGGATACCCATGGCTCAGGTAGAGGATCTTCATGAAGCCATGCAATGAAAGATGGTTGGTGTACCTAGGGCATGGGTATGACTCTTTCAATGTCTCACAAATGTCGTGGTTTTCTACCATGACACACATTCAACACCACATGTGTAGATGTCGTGGGAT
Organism: Picea mariana; assembly: GCA_032191745.1. Classification (NCBI taxonomy): domain Eukaryota; kingdom Viridiplantae; phylum Streptophyta; class Pinopsida; order Pinales; family Pinaceae; genus Picea; species Picea mariana. The sequence goes on from JASDQU010736173.1 coordinate 66,029, forward strand.
ATTGTAATACTAGCTGTAAATGTATTGAGGGTGTTAGCCCCATTTTGTACTATAAACACCATATTTTTTTTGAAATATATAAAAAAAGGATCTTCATCTTTACTTATATTTTACAATGTGTACATTGATTAGATGGTTTTGTTTGATTTTAATTATGTGACAAATTCCAATCTAAAACAAAGTTAACATAAGCATTAGGTATATGATTATAACTCCTAGGAATATGATAGTATGTAATAAAATCAAATTGGCATTCTAAAATACATACCCGTAGGAAACATCAGAGTAAAGTAGGATCACGCATGGGGTAACGACCGTTCAACTGATGTACTACCAACTAGTAATCCGGGTGAAATTCTAATGAATAAATTCCATGTGAAATAGAAACATGAAAATTTTCAATAACGGCACTATATTCGACCACATTATTCGTGGATGGCCCTAGGCATACGCCTCCTAAAGACACTAGTAGACCCTTGGGTGAGTAAACCACCCAAGCGGTGAAAGCCAAGTTTTGTGTGTGACGAATGGCCCCGTCTGTGAATCCTAAGTAGACTGACAACTCCGTTGACATCTGTTAATGAAGTGAAAACTCGATAAGCAATCCAAATAAAAAAAATAAAATATATATATACACTAAATTACATTAGTATACAGAGAGTTTCGGCCAAGCATAGGGCTCAAGCATAGTATCTTTTCAAGTAGAGCCCATTTTTGGGCTCGGCCAACTTAATCCCTTCATAATATTCTAACTCATAGGATCCTTTTTCTAGAACATGTCACACGATGTAAGTACCATGCCACATGGGTTTAAACTTGCCTGCCCCCAGTGGTTCATTGGCTTGATCGTACAAGAGGACCAATTCACCCTTGATGTACAATCGAGAATAGACAGACTTATCATACTGGACCTTGACACATCGTTTGTTCACCTCGATAGCTATAGAGGAATCTCGACACTGCTCATTGAGACTCTCTAGGTGTACAAGGTGTCGCTCAAGATCGTAAGTGTCAGGTAGGAGTGCGAATGCCAACTTAAGAGAAGGGATTTTTCATTCAATAGGTAAAATTGACTCCACACCATGTACTAACTGGAAATGGGAAAATCTGGTGGCAATCTTGACCGAGATTCGGTATGCCCAGAGTGCAGGATATAGCATGATGTGTCAGTCGGATTTACTCTGACTAGCAGTTTTTTCCAAAATGGTCTTGAGAGACTTGTTGATGGCCTCTACTTGTTCATTTCCCTGGGGGTAATACGGAGAAGNGTGAATGCCAACTTAAGAGAAGGGATTTTTCATTCAATAGGTAAAATTGACTCCACACCATGTACTAACTGGAAATGGGAAAATCTGGTGGCAATCTTGACCGAGATTCGGTATGCCCAGAGTGCAGGATATAGCATGATGTGTCAGTCGGATTTACTCTGACTAACATTTTTTTCCAAAATGGTCTTGAGAGACTTGTTGATGGCCTCTACTTGTTCATTTCCCTGGGGGTAATACGGAGAAGAATGAACATGTCTAAACCCCAACTTAGCTACTAGTTCTTCCATCATTTCATTTTGAAAGTGACTACCATGATCAGTGACAATATCACTCAGGATACCGAATCAGAAGATAATTTGATTGAATACGAAGAAGGTTGCAATCTTCCCATCGGATTTAATTGTAGGCATGGCCTCGACCCACTTAGTAATGAAGTTGACAACCATTATAATGTGATGATGCCACCCAACCGAAGTTGGGTTGCAATCAACAAAGTCCACCCCCCACTTGGTGAAGGGACCGACGGTAATGACTGGGTGAAGATAGGTTGGATGCGAGTGCATTTTTTGAGTGAACACTTGGCAGGTGTGACACTTCTTAACTTCTTCAATACAATCCTTAAATATAGTAGGCCAGAAATAATCAGCTCACAAATTTTTTGGGGTTGTCGCAAGCCCGAATAGATGAACACCACAATCCCCACTATGGCAATTGTTCAGAAGAGACTCAACTTCTCCATGAGTTAAACAATGACACAAGATATTGTCTATTCCTTGATGATACAAAGTGTCACTGATGATAATATATTTCTTAGCTTGGTACCTTATACGTCGTCGGTCATCTTGTGAGAGATGATGAGGGAACTTCAAGGTCTGAAGATAGAGTATGATGTCTCCATACCAAGGGTTAAACGATGAGACAAGAAAAATGTCTTCTTCTAAAAATGAGTCAACATGGATAACGTCCTCATCTAATCGTGTAAAATCGGATATCAACTCTGCAAAGACTAGGGATTTATTGGATTTCACATAAGAGAAATCGAGATCAAACTCTTGTAAAATGACAATCCATTTCTTATATTTTCCCTCTTTGTTACATCGGGTAAGGACGTATTAAAATGGATTGACATCAGCGACCACCATAGTCTTACAAAATAATATATAATGACACAAATGATGGATTGCACGAAAAACAACCAAAGCTATCTTTTCAACGTGATTATAATTGAGTTTAGGACCAAGTAAAGTTCGACTAAGATAGTATATGATGTGCTCATGGAGCTCATCATCCTTCTGAACCAGAACCATACCAATCGTATCTTCAGACATAGTGATATAAAGCAAGTAATCTCTACTGTAGTCAAGAGGCTTCAGCAGAGGCACCGACATCGAATCTTTCTTCAAGGCATCGAAGGAATCTTGGTCTCACTCGTCCCAGATAAAAGGAGTGTCCTTCTTCAAAAGACACATGAAACCTTTAGTGATAGTGGCATAGTTCACTATAAACCTACGAAGAAATGTATCTTTCCTCTGTAAACCCTGAAGTTGTCTAATCATGCTCAAGGGAGGCAACTGAAGTATTGCCTCAACCTTCAGTGGATCTACCATGATCCCGGTATCATAAACTAGAAAACCTAAAAGACGACTAGACTTAATGAAAAAGATGCACGTGTGAGGGTTCAACCGAATTCTATAGTAATGACATCTTTCAAAGACAATTCGAAGGTGAGTAATGTGATTCACTCTCTTGTGAGAGTGAGTAGAAAGATAATCAAGGTAAGCTTCAAGTATGTGATTTATATCATGAAAGGTGAAATTCATGGGACGTTGAAAGGTTGCTCGACATTTTTAAGGCCGAAAGGCATTTTCTGGTATGCAAAAGTACCCCAAGGACCAAAAAATGTCGTCTTGTGTTGATCCTTGGCTTTGATTTGAATTTTATTATATCCTAAAAATCCGTCCATAAAATAAAATACTTCACTTCCCACACACTCATCGAGAATCTGATCGATGAAAGGTGCGGGGAAGTTGTCTTCCAGACATGTGTTTTTCAGGTCAAGAAAAATCCATACATACACGGATGGTTCCTTGCTTCTTATATATAGGAACAAGGTTGGATACTCATTCGGTTAAAGGAACTGGGTAGATGAATCCAACATTATGTAGCTTCTCCACCTCTTCCTTAATAGTAAGGGCCTTTCAAGGGTTGATAGCTCTAAGACGTTGCCGAATAGGTTTAGCATCCGGATAAGTTATAATCTCATGTTTGAAAATATGAGGGTCAATCCCTGACATTTCTTCATAGGACTAAGAAAATACGTCTCAAAATTCCTTGAAGAGCTCGGTATAGATCAGGATTTCTTCTGGCGAACAATCTGCACTGATATTTATGTTTTCAACCTTAATAGGGGTACGAGAGATATTGATCGTGACGGTAGGAGGAATGCTCGTCATATTTCCTTTGGCATAAATTTCATGCGTATCAAGAGGAACTATGGCGTGACCGACTATCTCACTCAAAGTAGATCTAAAGTCATGTTGTTCGATTCTTTCAAGCTCTAGGAGAAAATAAGAGCGGTGATGCATATCATCTAAAGGTTTGTCTGAACCATTCATGGCTTGGATGATGGCTTCAACCAAGGGAAAATTACCATCAAGGCAATCATGTCAAAAAGAGAACAAAGTGTCCCACACAGGCCTAGACATGATATCCTCCTCATCCGTCGATGGGGGAATGGGATCAATATTGACAGAAGAGTCGAGAATAGCTTGATACGCAATCTCTATTGTTGATAGTGGCATGGCCATTACAACATGTCACTGACCTTCACAAGATGAATTCAAAGAAGTCAAGATCTAGAGATCACTAAAATAATAAGTGCGGAAAGGAATGGAACTTTCTGTCGAGGTGGGCCTACTGGACATGGCATAAACATGATGGATCGGTGTCAAGAAGTCCAAGGTACCCATAAGGGAAGAATAAATTTTGACACTGATATTCTCAGTTGTCGGCTGATAATTTTCGATCACAGGGATTGACGGTCCAAGAGATGCATTAGGAATAGAGTACACAAAGGATAACTGATTGATTGTCACAATGTTCCCTTCATGAGGAAAACAAAGAGTACAGAAGATGGATGACATGACAAAGATCATGGCATAAGTCCAATTTCCACCTAGTAACAAGTTATAATCAAGAGGTGAATCAACTACCTCTACTTCCACCTCTACCTTCTTCCCCCCTAACTAAACCGGAAAGGTAGGGAGAATACCATGAGGGTGGAAGGAATGACCATCAAAAGTAGTCAACATGTTCAATGACTTGGAAAGAGTCGAAGAACCGAGATCTTTCCAACAACCCAGGGACATCACACACATAGAAGCACCTTCATCAACAAATACACATTTGATGGTATACTTTGAGTACTCCACATGGATTTGGAAAGCCACATGGTAAGGAAAGAGAGGCTTAACATTCGTGACATCAAACTTGATAATTTTTGAGCCACTGGGTTCTAGAGCTCCTAAATCAAAGAGTAAGGAATTCCTCTATGAAGGACACGTCTGGAGTACCTCCAAAGCCAACATCGCACAAGGGGTTTGACCCAGGTCCTCAAAAATAGAGTAGTTCTGGGCTGCTCTAGAATTTGGATTGTGGGTAGATCACTTAAGTACTCCTTTCAGAATATGAGGTAGTGGCTCCAGTTTCTCAATCTGTAAAGTCCTCTCCGGAGGAGGAGGAGGATATTCTAGACCAGGATTAGTTTGTTTAGAACTATAGTCTCGAGATCAAGTGGCTACATATATTTTTTCATCGACCATATTGATACATAAACGGTCACCATCTTGCGACTATTGATTTTGACCTCCACCAGTCGCATTTTCAGCGTTTGAGGAGCTCGAGGCTAAGTGTTGATTATGTGGGAATGGATTCTTCAGCATGGCGGGTGATTGAGCTAATATCCTCACAGCTTCTGCAAGTTTAGGGCACAAATGGGTAAAGTGATCATCTATGTAAATATTACAGGGAAACTTCACCTTATGTCTTTCTCATTTTCCCTCTCAAACATTACTACCCATCTTCTCATTATTATTATTGTCCTTGGGTTTATTACCATTTTTCCCACCCTTATGGTTATTGCATCCTTTCTTCTTATTCCCTCCTGGTTTTTGGTTACCATTCGAGTTGGTCGATGATTGCATGGAGTGTACATCCACTAACTGAGTGGGATTGGAAAACACATACAAGGTTGGTCCTCCTATAGACTGGCTTAAAGACAACTCTTTCAACTAGTTTGTCACCAAGTCTGTGGACTTTACATTGGAGGAACCTACAATGCCATCGGCATGAGGTCTAGGCTTTTGCCTATGGTCATAAGTATACTGCAGTGCTTCAAGAAGAAGGTGGTATAACATTCCAGACTGAGAATATATCAAATCTAACTATTAGGCTCTAAATATTGCTTCTTCTTCAGTGGTAACCCCAGAAGTAGCAACTTCATTCGATATAGGAGGGTGCAAAGACTTAAGAAACCATTCTAAAAGAAATGTTGGGGGTATAGGGGTCTTAATCAACCTCTTCCATCTACGTCACTCCTAGATATGGTCCGAGATATGAGTAGTGGTGTCCTAGCGTAAAGTTGACAACAATTATAAGCCAACATCGTAATGAATGGGCAACTGGAAGTGGTTAAGAAAGACCATTGCCAACTGACTAAAAGTCCCATATGCCCCGTTGGGTAGCTCAATATACCATTTTGTAGCAACTCCGATGAGGGTGTGTTGAAATAATCTCAAACAAATAGAATCATCATTAAGGGAGTTTAATGAGCACCAAAGGTTAAAGGTAGTGACGTGATCACTAGGATCCTCTCCATTCTTACCCTTGAACTTCGAGATGTCCGAAGGAAGTTTGGTGGGGATCGGGGGCCATGAAGTATCGTGACTCACATGGATGTTCATTAACTTATCCAAATATGGCAGATTAAGCATGCCCAGAAAAGGGAGGCGGGGTTGCGACATCTGGCCCCAACCTCCTGGGAAATATTATGCTTGCGGATTTGGAGGCCATCCAGAGTTCTGGTAAACACCATGGACCTGTCCAGCATTATAAGGCCCTCCTCTAGTCTAATTCATATAAGGTTGGTTGGGAATCATTCTAGCAAGAATGTTCTATTGAGGGTTATAGAAATTTCCCCCATCCGGATTAGATCCAGGTTGGGGTTTGCCCAAAGTGTGAAACTGACCTCCCCCAAGTTGGAAAATGGAGGATAGAGGTGGATTTGTCATGCCAAAATTATTGGTCAGAATATGTGCCGATGGGGTAGGGTTGTAGGAAGGAACTTGAGCTGAAGCTTGTCCTCCAGGTTGATTATTCCATCCAGAAGTAGGAGGATTGGACCCAGAATTAAAAGCAAGGATACCCCCCATATTAGGAGTCATTTGAGGGATTTGAGATCCACCAAATGAAAAAGGAGTATAGGGAGGTGTACTTCCCCCAAGCCCAATGCTATTATTATGGCCAACAATTGGGATGGAGTCTGAAAACTGCGAAGTGAAGTTAAGCATACCATAAAAAAATGGAATAAAAGCCATAGGGATGGACTGAACATTGTAGCTCGATGAGTGTCCAAGAGACCCAAAGGGGTTCGAGGCGGTAGCTTAAGAATTAACTATAGGCCATGCCATAGTAATGATAGGCACCTCCGACATTATGACCATATAGGTTGCAGGAGTCGAAGGGGTTCCATTAACTATAGTGGGTATGGGAGTCAAAGGGCTCCCAAAATTCTGAAGACCAGATTCAGTACTCATCCTTGCAGAATCACAAGTTTGAATGGTGGATGTGCGTGTACCATGTATAATAACTCTATGCCTTTTAGAAGGCAAGGACACGAAATTCAGTGGTAACTATAACAAGCGATGGGACCGGCGGGGAGGCTGGTCCGACTCCATGATTACTTAAGACTCTAAAGATAAAAAAAATATCCTAAGGCCAACTAGTAAGCAAAGAGAACACCAAAAGTCAAACGGACAATATGCATGCAAATGGGGTAAAGCGGTTGAGTGGCCTCCCTCCCTAAAGAAGGTATGTCTCTCCCAAGAGGGGCTTAAGACTCCTTGCTAAAGATCAGAGGTAACAGAATCAGTTATAAGGGCCCTCGTGGGATTAACAACCAGTCGATCAGATCCCCCCAGAGAGGTAATCCTCCATAAAGGTTATGTGATGTCTGACACTTATCTGACCCAGGGTACCTGCAGAACAACCCCTACAAGTAACCTATGAGACACCTAAGTCAAACAACTAATAAACCACTGTATAATTGATGCACAGGCGAGCAGTCGTAAGTCAAGTCTACCGTATGGGCAGGGTAGCAAAGCCTAAAATCTTGAAACCACTGCCTCTCATGGAAGTAAAGGCACTATTGGTGAAATTATATGCATAATATATTACCAAACATAAAGTATCAACTAGGATTCATAATCAGTAGAGTTGATTCACTATATGTGTCGATAACAGATAGGTTCCTATGTCCGTTTAGTATAGATTAGATAAGAAAACCATTTAGAAACCAACACACTTTTAAAAATAACAATCTTCACACATTTCAAAAGATGGAAAGAAAAACTCATAAACAAGCAAAATCTCTTGCTCAAGTGATGGATATGTTCATCGATGGCTCATGAAAAGAAAAGATGAACTTTGATTCTATCTCCTAGAGCAACTAAACTAACAAGTGGGATGCTCCATTAAAGATCATGTATGGTGAAATATGAAGATCCAATTGTTCCTACATTACCACACTTTGCAACAAATTCGAATAAACAAAATAACATGAAATAAAAATAACAAATACATGAAATGAAAATCTACTCTAACAATTTACAATAAGCTTACCAAGCTAGATTGGTGGCCCTTGCCGATGCCAACATGGAAGCTTTTAGATCAAAAGATGATAACTTCTAAGAGAGAAAAAATCATTGAATCCAAACTTGAATTAATATTCAACAGGTAGGTTTACAAAAGGAGTCTCTTCATGAATCCAATCTACATCATAACAATTCCCTTAATCTACATAATAATAATTCTCCTCCTCTCATGAAGAGAGGGCACTCTCTTTTATACATGAGAGCTTTGAAAAGGAGATAAACATCTCATAATTACAGATCCACTTTTCTCTCAACCCATTTCCCATTATTACAAAATATTATCCCTTCAAATCCTCACACATATCTCTCATATATATTGGATAAGATATGACAACCAAATCTCCATGATCTTCTCCTTGAAATAGGCTTGAATTATCTCCTCAAATCTTGAAATGGTGGAGTAAGTATTCGAGAAGTATTTTGAATTAATCCTTCACGTATTACAAAGCTCACACATTTTTGAGATATATATGAAAACATTTAATCACAAATTCCCTTTTAATACTAAAATAAATGATTTGGAAAATAATAAGGTTAAACCCATATTTAATTATGAAAATGGTATCATGAAAGGTTAATGGGGTGATGAAATGTGAAGAGTGATGAATGGAAAGGTGGATGAAAATACAACATTTATGAGTCTCAACATACCCCCCAACTGAACTTGTTGCATGTCCTCGTGCAATTGTGCATGGATCTTCTCAAGAAATTTTGGCATCTGAATTTTGGCTTCGAGTGATGATAATGAATATTTCCAGGATGGGATTTACATGAGTAACAACTGACATTTTCTTATGGTTGGTTTTTGTGTGACAATCATGAATATAGAGAATGTTGGTTCTTGTGTAAGAAACATTCATTTCATTTTTGTTTTTTTTTGTTGTTGTTATAATAATAAAATGTTGGTTCTTGTGTAAACAACATTCATTTAATTATTTTTTCTCTTGATGTTATGATAATAATTGACCCATTTTATTGTTGGAATAAGAAAACATCTATGAGTATAAGAAATCCCTTTTGCATATTTGTGAATCATGCCAATATGTATATCAATGCGTATGAAGCAAAGTGCAACAGAGTATATTTGGAAGAAAAAAAATGTTGGTAGATTGTAAATGAGACGAAAAATGGAA
>JASDQU010736173.1:75451-86055 GCA_032191745.1 Picea mariana
GCATGATTCATAGAAGTAAAAGGAAAGGGAGCATGGTGAGGGATTTTTCCAAATTCATTCACTCTAGCATGTAAGGAATTGCATGATTAAAGAGTAGAAAACAACATACCTCCACTTACCCAAAACGTAAATGAACTGTGTAATAGGAATATGGTTGATGCAGCTGATGGGGCATAGAAGATGCCACTGCTGTAAGATCATGTGAAAGGTGATTGATGCTGTAGCTGCGACTATTGTAGTTGCGACTATTGTAGTTGTTGGACCAGAGAATGTGAAGTGAAGGAATCTGAACTGCTGCTGATGAATCATGGAAAAGAGGAAGTATGATAGTGGAACTATGGTACTCTCATATAGCTGGAAAAATACTGCTGCAACTATAGATGGAGTCATGGAAAAGTGTATAGTCTTCACTCGCTGCTAAACCCGATGGTACAATTCTAGTCATGCAAATGAATGTGTAGATGTCAAGCATGAAGAGAAGTCATTGGAATATTGGCCATTGATGAATGTCATTAACCAATGCCAGGCAAACTCACCATTGATGTCAATGAGTACCAAGGTACGCGAGTACATCTTGTGAAGTGAGAATGAATGAGATGATGTCGAGCCACTTGCAATATCTGACGATCAAGGGACAATGATGTATTCCCATGATTGTCAGGTGAGAGAACTTTCCATTAAGGCATGCAAGCCTTGAGGTACTCAAAGGAACTCTATTCTATATCCTAGATAAGGTGTTGAGGTTGATGGGACAAGACTTGTTGAAAGGTGGGCCTTAAGGAATCTCACATCGGTCAACACGAGTTTGTAAAAAGATTGGTAGGACTATAATTGAAAAAATCTCAGTAGCAACAGTATTTATGGCAAGGAAATCAAGGCAATGTAATCATGTAAAAGGAGTTGGATGGTTTTATTCGTAAGGCAAAACATGAACTGAAGAAGATAAATGGATGTATGTGAATCAAAAATATAGGCATGTGTGAAGACATGATGGAAGGAAATGAAATAGTAGACTCCGACATGGATGATGAATAAGCTTGAAAGGAGAAATGTGGGTAAACATTCATGATGCAAATGGGTTTATGAATGGTTTCTTATGTAACTGCAAACGTCATGAGATGTATGAAGATCATCTCCTTCAAAGTGTCCAACAAGGCATGTTTCATGGAAAGAGTTTGTGATTCTTGAAAATCACTTCATCATGAGATGTGACCGGTTGTGAACCTGAAAAAGCTTAGTACCAACTCCTACATGAAAACTTGTGAGAAGTTTGAAAACATAATCAGGGAGAAGGAAGTACGAATGTGGAAAATTAAAGTAACATGTGTTTATACCTATTTTCGTTGCGCACTTATTCCATCGTTGATTTCTGCTTGAAGTGAATTTAGGAAAACAATTAGCATTTAAGCGTAGAAGCATGTGTTGGCATTATTTTCAGGAATTTTTTGAAAAAGTCCATTTGTGATTTGGCAGTTTTATAATTTTTATGTATTTTGTGATGTTTTGATTTTTCTAATTTTGATTTTTATAATGTCTTTGTTTCTTTTCATGGTTTTATAATTTTTATGGTTTTTGTTTTATTTTGATAATACACACCAAAATAAAATGCAAAAGAGAAAAACAAAACACTCGAAATCAAAGTCGGATCTGCATTCCTTGGCATTCTTTGCAAAACGTTTTAATAACAATACTATCTCGGCGTTATCAAATCTTTAGTTGCTTGATGATCCATGTCCCTAAAGTTCTAAAAGTTTAAATATGCTTCTTATATCCACTGTCAAATTTATTCAAGCAATTGGAAGTTGGGTCAAAGTATGATTCTCGTCGATTTGTTGCATTAATCTCAATTGCTTTTTTACATGATCGGACCTGTACATCGTCAGATATAATTGAATATTCAAAGCATTCAATTCTAGCGTTCCTAAGCATCAAGTAACAAAAATCAATAAATGATTCTGACATCAAAAAAATTAGTGTAATGAAGCATTGTGTATAATAGATACATTCAGTGAGCATGAAAAAAAAAAAAAAGAATCAACTTTCTGCATAAAATCCAACATAGGAACAAGAATCGACATAAAGCTCATGGGACAATTTCCAGTTTCTTTCTCATGCAAAATACCTTGCAAGCCAAACCATTTCTTCTAATACACGATCCCAATGTGTTATTGACTGTAATGACATTGTATTTCACCCTCGCTGTCATGTCGAAGTTGTCAGTCTTGGAGTTGCTAGAGAAATACTCCATCTGTTGATGCAAAACTCACAAAAATTCATCATTCATTGCATAAGAAAGTGCATTGTGATCCACATGGAAGATGTATTTATAATTCTAGATATGCAAATGAAATTTTTCCAATACTCTAGAGGACAAAACCTCTCACAAATACAAAAGCTTTCCTCCAAACTAACTTGTCTTTGTAAACTCAACTGATTGCATAGATTGTTTCTTTGGATTTTGATAGGTTTTATCGATGTGTTGACCACGAAGAGGCCAGTGCTCACAAGATTATTTATTAGGTGCCACATACATTCCAAACCTTGTGCTAATCAGATAACACACTCCTCACACAATCACCATCTATCGTTCCTGCAATTTCCAATTCGAAGGGAATGAGTGTCTTGCCTCCCTCCCCCCAATATGACATTGATGGTTAGCACATGGAAAATACTGCAAGCCCACAGAGAGCGATGAAACAAACCAGTACTTATATTAACATCAGTATTAGGTTTTTCATTGCTCCGAAATTTTTGACATCTTTCATACCTAGGGTGTTGGACTTGCGATTTTGAATAGATTTTCACCCGTACCTGAAAAAATGAAACATGTTAATGCATGCATTGTAAATCAGGTGTACCTTCTACATCATTAGGCTATACTTTAAGAGTATCGGCCTGGTTACAGTCAGCAACCCATGCAGACATGCGAGCACTCTGTTACTTCCATACTTCGATTTTCAACAATAATGGATTTGATTGCTATTCCTCATCTACAAATGCTATTATGATTATAGGATCCAACATTTGCTAACACTCTACTAAGACAGGCTCACTGGGTGGTGCACTTTAAATGTTTCATGCCACTCATGTGAATCGTCACTAATTGGCGACCAGAGATATTCATGCTTAGTTATTAGGGTTTTGTCTCAAGGTATCTCCACCTTCCTTGAGTGTGAGAAATTCATTTGGGTCGTGGCCTTCAAGAGGTTATAAGTGCACCAAACAAGCTTCAAATGCATTAACGGTATGTGTATTTGAATTACCATTGAAATAATTTTATCTCGGCACTCACCAAAGCACATGATGGCATTACAACCTATAGCTGGAATGAATCTTGCTTTTATTATGGCCACCTTTAGTCAAGACTATTATATGCATGGAAGCTGAGCGAAAAGCTAGTAATTTACCTTGATCCAGTATCGGTACCTGTATAATATGAAATTGATACAGAGGCTGCTGATGGATAAGTCGACCACCCTACCCAAGGCAGGCTTTGGGATCTCTCGCACCTACTATTTGAGCAATCAAAAACTGGAAAGCCGAGCAGATGATGTCTTTCAGGGTAGGAAGTTGACTCGAGAGAGAGTAACCCATGGAGGGAACTTAGGTGGATTAGAGTTATGTCACTAGCTAAAGGATTGATATCGAATTTTGACAGGGACAACAAAGAATGCATTCCAATTCCAGTTGAAGTTGATCCCGTAGGGGTAAAGGCAAAGCCTGCTATATAAATTATAATTGACCTCATTTACCTATAACCAACGAATGTGCCAATCTAATATCCATCAATTAAAGATACAAAATCATATTCAGGTCCATTGGAAGTAGCATCCTCACCAACATAAGTGTTGGTAGCATTAGTAGCATATATTGGATTGACTATAAGCTATCGGATAGAAATGCTCATGGAATCAACAAAAGTGCTTATCTGAGATGCCATTTCACCAAATGCAAACAATAGCCCATCATCCAGCTAGTGAAATTAGCATCCAGATCTATGTAAGCCTAATTGTTTACCTTAAGTATAGTGCCATATCTACGTGATCGTTACACAACCATAGCATGCAATTATATGCATAATATATTACCAAACATAAATTATCAACTGGAATTCGTAATTAGCAGAGTTGATGCACTATATGTGCCGATAACAGATAGGTTCCTATGTCTGTTTAGTATAGATTAGATAAGAAAACCATTTAGAAACCAACACACTTTTAAAAATAACAATCTTCACACATTTCAAAATATGGAAAGAAAAACTCATAAACAAGCAAAAGCTCTTGCTTGGGTGATGGACATGTTCATCAATGGCTCATGAAAAGAAAATATGAAGATTGATTCTATCTCCTGGAGAAACTAAACTAACAAGTGGGATGCTCCATTAAAGATCATGTATGGTGAAATATGAAGATCCAACTATTCTTGCATTACCACACTTTGCAACAAATTTGAATAAACAAAATAACATGAAATCAAAATAACAAATACATGAAATGAAAATCTACTCTAACAATTTATAATAAGCTTACCAAGCTGGATCGATAGCCCTTGTCGATGCCAACATGGAATATTTTAGATCAATAGATGATAACTTCTAAGAGAGACAAAATCACTGAATCCAAACTTGCATTAATCTTGAACAGGTAGGTTTACAAAAGGAGTCTCTTCATGAATCCAATCTACATCATAACAATTCTCCTCAAGGACCTATCACATAACAATTCCCTTATTCTACATAATAATAATTCTCCTCCTCCTCCCATGAAGAGAGGGCACTCTCTTTTATACATGAGAGCTTTGAAAAGGAGATAAACATCTCATAATTACAAATCCACTTTTCTCTCAACCCATTTCCCATTATTACAAAATATTATCCCTTCAAATCCTCACACATATCTCTCATATATCTTGGATAAGATATGACAACCAAATCTCCATGATCTTCTCCTTGGAATAGGCTTGAATTATCTCCTCAAATCTTGAAATGGTGGAGGAAGTATTTGATAAGTCTTTTGAATTAATCCTTCACATATTACAAAGCTCACACATTTTTGAGATATATATGAAAACATGTCAATTTTCTAATATTTAATCACAAATTCCCTTTTAATACTAAAATAAATGATTTGGAAAATAATAAGGTTAAACTCATATTTAATTATGAAAATGGTATCATGAAAGGTTAATGGGGCGATGAAATGTTAAGAGTGATGAAGGGAAAGGTGGATGAAAATACAACATTTATGAGTCTCAACAGGCACTAACAATATCCCCATATATGAATAGATCCCAAGAAATATCTCTGACGCTAGGAAGGTATCAAGGGGATATCCCTTCAACCAACTTCGCTCGACCTCATGATTAACTCCAATGTGAGAGGAGCCTCCTAATCTTACAAATTATACAATGGATTTCTCCACTCCATGACTTAGACACATATGTTGATTTAATTACCTTGGAGAAGTTTACTCACAAAATCTTATTCCAACGCACTAAATCCTAGGCTAGTTTGTGCACCCTAGAAAATAAAATCATTAATAATAAATTTTAAATTATAGCATTGATTTTATGGCCATGATTACTCAAAAGGGTATGGAAATGAAACTCATGATGTTATGACTCTGCAAGAAAAGTAAATATGAAAGTAATTCAAAGTCTTAACTTTAACTTTTGATGAATGATATGCTCCTAAAAAATGATGCAATTTTCAAATTCAAATCTGCGATTCAGAAGTAAATATGCAATCTTTCACTATATGCACTAAGCTAACGATAGAGATTCAAAGAAAAAAATGCCAAGCAATGCAAAATGCCTATTTTTTTTGTATTTTCAATATATTGAAATTGAAAATGCATGGACTGAAAAGTAACTTGATATATAGCCCCAATGCGTATAAAAAAGTGGCAACTCAAGAAGGATATCAAGCAACGAAACCCCGAGCCCAATGTACAAGGACAATAAAAATGAAAAGATGAAGAGAAATACTTCACCCAGAAATTCAACCAAAAGAGGGTTTCCTGTCATCCCACAGGAACTCAACAAGCACTACAGAGACCTAAGAAGGCTCAACAAGCATCAAATACCACCCAAAAAACACCAGACCAAGAAAACATGCAATGAAAAGAGGTTTACGTGATTGTTTGGGAAAACAGAGTGTATATACGCAACTTGCAGTGAGACAGCCTACATGTATACACAATTGTTAAGGAAAAAGGCATGTATATGCTTTGAAACAAGGTCAGACAAGGGAGAAAGGATGAAAAATCAGACCCGAAGTGAACAAGAGTTGTCAAGAAATGTTACGACAAGAACCACAATAGAAACAAGAGAAATCTAAGGAGAAAAGTAATTCAAACCTTGAGAAAGAAGATTCATCCCCAGTATGGTCGCCAATTTTGTTACGGGGAAAATATCTCTATGGCTAGGGTAAACCACAACAGACAGGAATGACTACAGAAATCAACTCTTTACCATAAACATGCTATATAAACCAATGTGCAAGCGAGATAAGAAAGGGACCTACCTAGTCCATATGTTTGATGATGTCCATCGTTGAGCACTTTGACCCAAAGATTTATACCTGCAACAAGTTCTCAACAAACAAGCGATGAAAGCATATAGTGATAATATAAAAGGTTAGCACATTAGATAGCATAATCCATTAATATACAAAATGAACATTCCCATGGATAATAACTCATATATTTTCAATAGATCAATTGGACGAGAAAGGAGTATTTCTACTAATAAATGATCAGCAGAAGTGAAAACATTACAGACTTCTGTGTCGGCACAGTTCGGAACCGAGAAACCAAGTTCCTTCTAGCTGGGCCTCCACCACTTCAATCCTCCACCAAAGGAAATATCATAGAAGGGAGATGATGAGGTTCTCCATCAATAAGGGAATATATTAGGGGATGAACACTGTGTTCAGACTTAAAGGACAAAGGGATGCAGACTCAATATGAAGTAATAATTTCTCCTGAGTAAATTTTCTCTCAAAGTTGAATTCTCTCCCCTTTTCCATAGCTTGGAATTGGCTTCTTTATAGTCTTCAAAATGCAATTGAAGGGTCAATTCAAAACATTTCCAGTATATGGAAGGACAAGGATCAGAGATCTCTTGTCATGACATGGAAACTTGACATTTAATTTTGATTTTCTGGAACAAATCCCAATGTACGCAGGCTGTAGTGGAGAAACCTATGTATACGCTTGTTCTATAGGGTGCAAGATGCATACAAGTGGAAAAAAATTATATTTTTGTCTCTGGATTTATCAATCAAGGAAAGTGAGTGTGCATAGGGAAATGGAGTAAGGCCCTCTCTACAAGATTGGATACGGTGAGGAAAATCTGTCTCTATGAACTATCCTTTCAATTTTATTGCATAAGATGATAGTTTTGAATTCTTTAAACTTAAACTCCAATAATTAGAATATAGCATGTCACTAGTGTGTTTGTGGAATTTGACCTTGTCTGGGGCACTTATGTTGTCATATTTTATCTTTATCTTAGATACTATGTCTTTGTCTAAAACTGCAATGTTAAAGGTCCTCTTTTCAACATCACTTACTGTGAATAGAGAATATTTATGCCGAGAAATATTTTCCACTTTAGGGACTAAATCCCTCATCTCACCCAGAGTTGTGTTTCCCTTCTCAGCATATTGTTTTTCCAAATATTGTGTAGACTGATAAACTAACTTAGATGTTTGATCAAAGATGTATTTCTTACTACTAAAGGTTCTTGAGCTACCTTCACTTTGTATTTTACTTTCTTTTTCAATCTCTATAGTGTTAGTACCACTTTATAAAAAATCTAGATTTGCTTGGTCTCTGGACTCTTCCTCTTCTAAATTCACAATCTGTGATGGCTGTGTAAATTTCATCTTATTTGGGGAAATTTTGGCACAGGGGCAGACCCAAGGTTCAACGCTTACAACAACGCACCAACAAAACCCTAACTACCGGCCCTTTTGACAACACCTATGAAGAAGATGAAGTCTCACCTGAGGTTAAGGCAGGGGTGGTTGCAGGACTCATATGTCTGCAACCTTAGCTGGGACATAGATCTGTGATTGTAACACCTTAATAGGGAACTTAGTATTTATAGTTCATTAATATTCAGTCTTAGTTTACAATGCAGCTAAACCCTAATAATAGATCAACGCAATATTCACACAGGTCCAATGGATTCAAGCACTAAGCATACCAACATAAATCAGATCTAGCATCCATTCACATTATTCAGCTCTAAGCTACCATATTAGATTCTACTAAGAATATATCATTGCACTAAGCATTTAACCACATAAACAAGATAACAATGATAAAGCACAAAGCTACCACAACACGAGATATACATGGTTCACCCCCACCATGGGGCTACATCCACCAATTCTTCTTCTTTATTTCTTTCTGTCAATATTCTATATGAATAGAGCCATGATATCTTACTCTGTAGAGGACAGGAGATATACATGCACTCCGCTAGGTCCTCCTTCCCTGAGTTACAGCACAAAGCCTCTTCGCAGTCTCTTACAATCACTTGCAGTTAGCCTTGCAGATCTCACACAGTATGCACACAACATTTACAATCATCGCTTGCACTTAGCATAGCACAAAAAACCTCTTCTCCCACCTTCTCTTACAACGCCTATACTTCTATTTATACATTACAAAGAGGGCCTAAACATGGTTAAACCCATGGAACGACATCCCCATACCCGTTACATAAGCCCAAAACCAAAAAAGCCTAAAAAGGGGCCGCAATTTCGTGATATCCACTTCGACTTGCACTCCTCCTTCGACAGCCTATCGAAGTCCCAAAAATAGGTCAAGCATGACCAATGATTCTCAAAACTTGATCAAGGGTCAACAGGCCCCCAACACTCACATGTGACTCATCCCGAGTCACTCTAGTCTAGGTATCTCTGCTTCAAAAGCCTCGATCTTGGCTCAAGTTGCTTCAACCTGTTGCTGTGCCACAGCCTGCTGCTCAATGAAATCTTGGATAAGTGCTTCGTTGACAGGTCCCTCTAATCATTGTTCAACTGCAGTGACTACTTGCTCCAGTTATACTCCTCAGTCTTCAATCTCTGTGAATAGTTGGCAAGCCTCATCCTGTGTTGGTTGGAGCCTCTGAGTCACTTCCATGACTTTTCTTTGAATGGTGTGGACCTGTTGTTGAGTAGTGTGTTGTTCTTGGGATCGCTTCATCCTCTCAACAACTGACAGGGGCTTCAACTATGCATGTACTATTTCTTCTTGCTACTTTGCCTCCAATATCTATGACTCCAGTGCCTTTAATTCAGTATCCTCAATGATTCGTTCATAAGTTTGGGCACTACGATCACTTAGTTTTTTACATTCCATGGCAAGGGCCTTGATTCTCTCAACTGCACTTTGAACAATTGCTTCTCTTTGATCCCACACATCTTTCGAAGTGTTGGGCACTGTTCGTAGCTCTAAATCTTCTATTATTTCTTGAATTTGTTGGATAGATTCTGCGAGCTACACTACTTGATGCTCCACTCGGTCTTCTACCTTTGTCTCTAAGCCCATCACAAAGAGAAGTGCTAAGTTGACTGCTTCTTTGACTCCAAGAATCTCTGTGAGAAATACTCTTTTTCTTGTTTGACCTATGCCCTCTCTTCTTCAAACATGGCTTGAAGGTCATCCTTCTCCTTTTGTGTGACCCAATGTTTCTCTACCATTTATTATTGGGCTTGTTTTAGGGTTGTTGTGTCCTGGTCTTTCTCAGCTTGTGCTCGACGAAGGTGAGCTTCAGTCACATCAGCTAGTCTGTAGAGTTGGGCAGGCTCATCTCCCAACTCTAGTTCTTCTGATGGTGGGAGCGCAGTGGATACTGCGCAAATGGATTAAAGGGCCTGTTGTACCCCTCTGAGTTCAACCTTGATCTTATCATACATATCCTCCTACTTGACTTCATGTTTCTACAAGATGTTCTATGAGGCATCTGCTACAGCTACGAAAAGTGTTTCGGTGCAATAGTCGGCGTAATAAGTAGACAGCAGTGTAACAGGTCTCTCCAATGGATGAGAGGCCTTCATCAATGTGGTTATGTCCATTGTGGCGTGGTCCCTATGGTCTAATGGTGAGATTTACGGCCATAAAAGTTGTTCTAACCATTCGGGGTGTCGGGATAACGGTTATAATTCTTTCAACGACTATATTACTTCGCCATGTTGCGTTGTTCTGATATCTCGGTGAATTTATAGTTTTGCAAACCTTCCTTCTAAGAAGTCCCCTCTAGAACCTTCTGTAACCTTTCTATATTTTCTCTCTTATTACTGACCTTCTTAGCCTTCTTCCATGTATTCTTTGTCTCAGCTATCCTCTTTCCATTCTGATTCTTATCTCCTTTTTGCATAGTAACTTCAAGTTGTTGAGATTCTTTCATAGGTTCAGAGAGTAATACATCTTCTCTATATGGGGTAGGTGTTCTATTCATTTGTGAGTCTTCTTGTGTTCTTTCAAATTCGACATCCAAGTTTCTGGTTCTAAGTAGCTTTGATCTGTTCTCCTGTTCTTGAATCAAGTGTGCTATCCTTCTAGTCATGAAATATTTTAATTTTTGCT
>JASDQU010736173.1:86075-108139 GCA_032191745.1 Picea mariana
GCATGATTCATAGAAGTAAAAGGAAAGGGAGCATGGTGAGGGATTTTTCCAAATTCATTCACTCTAGCATGTAAGGAATTGCATGATTAAAGAGTAGAAAACAACATACCTCCACTTACCCAAAACGTAAATGAACTGTGTAATAGGAATATGGTTGATGCAGCTGATGGGGCATAGAAGATGCCACTGCTGTAAGATCATGTGAAAGGTGATTGATGCTGTAGCTGCGACTATTGTAGTTGCGACTATTGTAGTTGTTGGACCAGAGAATGTGAAGTGAAGGAATCTGAACTGCTGCTGATGAATCATGGAAAAGAGGAAGTATGATAGTGGAACTATGGTACTCTCATATAGCTGGAAAAATACTGCTGCAACTATAGATGGAGTCATGGAAAAGTGTATAGTCTTCACTCGCTGCTAAACCCGATGGTACAATTCTAGTCATGCAAATGAATGTGTAGATGTCAAGCATGAAGAGAAGTCATTGGAATATTGGCCATTGATGAATGTCATTAACCAATGCCAGGCAAACTCACCATTGATGTCAATGAGTACCAAGGTACGCGAGTACATCTTGTGAAGTGAGAATGAATGAGATGATGTCGAGCCACTTGCAATATCTGACGATCAAGGGACAATGATGTATTCCCATGATTGTCAGGTGAGAGAACTTTCCATTAAGGCATGCAAGCCTTGAGGTACTCAAAGGAACTCTATTCTATATCCTAGATAAGGTGTTGAGGTTGATGGGACAAGACTTGTTGAAAGGTGGGCCTTAAGGAATCTCACATCGGTCAACACGAGTTTGTAAAAAGATTGGTAGGACTATAATTGAAAAAATCTCAGTAGCAACAGTATTTATGGCAAGGAAATCAAGGCAATGTAATCATGTAAAAGGAGTTGGATGGTTTTATTCGTAAGGCAAAACATGAACTGAAGAAGATAAATGGATGTATGTGAATCAAAAATATAGGCATGTGTGAAGACATGATGGAAGGAAATGAAATAGTAGACTCCGACATGGATGATGAATAAGCTTGAAAGGAGAAATGTGGGTAAACATTCATGATGCAAATGGGTTTATGAATGGTTTCTTATGTAACTGCAAACGTCATGAGATGTATGAAGATCATCTCCTTCAAAGTGTCCAACAAGGCATGTTTCATGGAAAGAGTTTGTGATTCTTGAAAATCACTTCATCATGAGATGTGACCGGTTGTGAACCTGAAAAAGCTTAGTACCAACTCCTACATGAAAACTTGTGAGAAGTTTGAAAACATAATCAGGGAGAAGGAAGTACGAATGTGGAAAATTAAAGTAACATGTGTTTATACCTATTTTCGTTGCGCACTTATTCCATCGTTGATTTCTGCTTGAAGTGAATTTAGGAAAACAATTAGCATTTAAGCGTAGAAGCATGTGTTGGCATTATTTTCAGGAATTTTTTGAAAAAGTCCATTTGTGATTTGGCAGTTTTATAATTTTTATGTATTTTGTGATGTTTTGATTTTTCTAATTTTGATTTTTATAATGTCTTTGTTTCTTTTCATGGTTTTATAATTTTTATGGTTTTTGTTTTATTTTGATAATACACACCAAAATAAAATGCAAAAGAGAAAAACAAAACACTCGAAATCAAAGTCGGATCTGCATTCCTTGGCATTCTTTGCAAAACGTTTTAATAACAATACTATCTCGGCGTTATCAAATCTTTAGTTGCTTGATGATCCATGTCCCTAAAGTTCTAAAAGTTTAAATATGCTTCTTATATCCACTGTCAAATTTATTCAAGCAATTGGAAGTTGGGTCAAAGTATGATTCTCGTCGATTTGTTGCATTAATCTCAATTGCTTTTTTACATGATCGGACCTGTACATCGTCAGATATAATTGAATATTCAAAGCATTCAATTCTAGCGTTCCTAAGCATCAAGTAACAAAAATCAATAAATGATTCTGACATCAAAAAAATTAGTGTAATGAAGCATTGTGTATAATAGATACATTCAGTGAGCATGAAAAAAAAAAAAAAGAATCAACTTTCTGCATAAAATCCAACATAGGAACAAGAATCGACATAAAGCTCATGGGACAATTTCCAGTTTCTTTCTCATGCAAAATACCTTGCAAGCCAAACCATTTCTTCTAATACACGATCCCAATGTGTTATTGACTGTAATGACATTGTATTTCACCCTCGCTGTCATGTCGAAGTTGTCAGTCTTGGAGTTGCTAGAGAAATACTCCATCTGTTGATGCAAAACTCACAAAAATTCATCATTCATTGCATAAGAAAGTGCATTGTGATCCACATGGAAGATGTATTTATAATTCTAGATATGCAAATGAAATTTTTCCAATACTCTAGAGGACAAAACCTCTCACAAATACAAAAGCTTTCCTCCAAACTAACTTGTCTTTGTAAACTCAACTGATTGCATAGATTGTTTCTTTGGATTTTGATAGGTTTTATCGATGTGTTGACCACGAAGAGGCCAGTGCTCACAAGATTATTTATTAGGTGCCACATACATTCCAAACCTTGTGCTAATCAGATAACACACTCCTCACACAATCACCATCTATCGTTCCTGCAATTTCCAATTCGAAGGGAATGAGTGTCTTGCCTCCCTCCCCCCAATATGACATTGATGGTTAGCACATGGAAAATACTGCAAGCCCACAGAGAGCGATGAAACAAACCAGTACTTATATTAACATCAGTATTAGGTTTTTCATTGCTCCGAAATTTTTGACATCTTTCATACCTAGGGTGTTGGACTTGCGATTTTGAATAGATTTTCACCCGTACCTGAAAAAATGAAACATGTTAATGCATGCATTGTAAATCAGGTGTACCTTCTACATCATTAGGCTATACTTTAAGAGTATCGGCCTGGTTACAGTCAGCAACCCATGCAGACATGCGAGCACTCTGTTACTTCCATACTTCGATTTTCAACAATAATGGATTTGATTGCTATTCCTCATCTACAAATGCTATTATGATTATAGGATCCAACATTTGCTAACACTCTACTAAGACAGGCTCACTGGGTGGTGCACTTTAAATGTTTCATGCCACTCATGTGAATCGTCACTAATTGGCGACCAGAGATATTCATGCTTAGTTATTAGGGTTTTGTCTCAAGGTATCTCCACCTTCCTTGAGTGTGAGAAATTCATTTGGGTCGTGGCCTTCAAGAGGTTATAAGTGCACCAAACAAGCTTCAAATGCATTAACGGTATGTGTATTTGAATTACCATTGAAATAATTTTATCTCGGCACTCACCAAAGCACATGATGGCATTACAACCTATAGCTGGAATGAATCTTGCTTTTATTATGGCCACCTTTAGTCAAGACTATTATATGCATGGAAGCTGAGCGAAAAGCTAGTAATTTACCTTGATCCAGTATCGGTACCTGTATAATATGAAATTGATACAGAGGCTGCTGATGGATAAGTCGACCACCCTACCCAAGGCAGGCTTTGGGATCTCTCGCACCTACTATTTGAGCAATCAAAAACTGGAAAGCCGAGCAGATGATGTCTTTCAGGGTAGGAAGTTGACTCGAGAGAGAGTAACCCATGGAGGGAACTTAGGTGGATTAGAGTTATGTCACTAGCTAAAGGATTGATATCGAATTTTGACAGGGACAACAAAGAATGCATTCCAATTCCAGTTGAAGTTGATCCCGTAGGGGTAAAGGCAAAGCCTGCTATATAAATTATAATTGACCTCATTTACCTATAACCAACGAATGTGCCAATCTAATATCCATCAATTAAAGATACAAAATCATATTCAGGTCCATTGGAAGTAGCATCCTCACCAACATAAGTGTTGGTAGCATTAGTAGCATATATTGGATTGACTATAAGCTATCGGATAGAAATGCTCATGGAATCAACAAAAGTGCTTATCTGAGATGCCATTTCACCAAATGCAAACAATAGCCCATCATCCAGCTAGTGAAATTAGCATCCAGATCTATGTAAGCCTAATTGTTTACCTTAAGTATAGTGCCATATCTACGTGATCGTTACACAACCATAGCATGCAATTATATGCATAATATATTACCAAACATAAATTATCAACTGGAATTCGTAATTAGCAGAGTTGATGCACTATATGTGCCGATAACAGATAGGTTCCTATGTCTGTTTAGTATAGATTAGATAAGAAAACCATTTAGAAACCAACACACTTTTAAAAATAACAATCTTCACACATTTCAAAATATGGAAAGAAAAACTCATAAACAAGCAAAAGCTCTTGCTTGGGTGATGGACATGTTCATCAATGGCTCATGAAAAGAAAATATGAAGATTGATTCTATCTCCTGGAGAAACTAAACTAACAAGTGGGATGCTCCATTAAAGATCATGTATGGTGAAATATGAAGATCCAACTATTCTTGCATTACCACACTTTGCAACAAATTTGAATAAACAAAATAACATGAAATCAAAATAACAAATACATGAAATGAAAATCTACTCTAACAATTTATAATAAGCTTACCAAGCTGGATCGATAGCCCTTGTCGATGCCAACATGGAATATTTTAGATCAATAGATGATAACTTCTAAGAGAGACAAAATCACTGAATCCAAACTTGCATTAATCTTGAACAGGTAGGTTTACAAAAGGAGTCTCTTCATGAATCCAATCTACATCATAACAATTCTCCTCAAGGACCTATCACATAACAATTCCCTTATTCTACATAATAATAATTCTCCTCCTCCTCCCATGAAGAGAGGGCACTCTCTTTTATACATGAGAGCTTTGAAAAGGAGATAAACATCTCATAATTACAAATCCACTTTTCTCTCAACCCATTTCCCATTATTACAAAATATTATCCCTTCAAATCCTCACACATATCTCTCATATATCTTGGATAAGATATGACAACCAAATCTCCATGATCTTCTCCTTGGAATAGGCTTGAATTATCTCCTCAAATCTTGAAATGGTGGAGGAAGTATTTGATAAGTCTTTTGAATTAATCCTTCACATATTACAAAGCTCACACATTTTTGAGATATATATGAAAACATGTCAATTTTCTAATATTTAATCACAAATTCCCTTTTAATACTAAAATAAATGATTTGGAAAATAATAAGGTTAAACTCATATTTAATTATGAAAATGGTATCATGAAAGGTTAATGGGGCGATGAAATGTTAAGAGTGATGAAGGGAAAGGTGGATGAAAATACAACATTTATGAGTCTCAACAGGCACTAACAATATCCCCATATATGAATAGATCCCAAGAAATATCTCTGACGCTAGGAAGGTATCAAGGGGATATCCCTTCAACCAACTTCGCTCGACCTCATGATTAACTCCAATGTGAGAGGAGCCTCCTAATCTTACAAATTATACAATGGATTTCTCCACTCCATGACTTAGACACATATGTTGATTTAATTACCTTGGAGAAGTTTACTCACAAAATCTTATTCCAACGCACTAAATCCTAGGCTAGTTTGTGCACCCTAGAAAATAAAATCATTAATAATAAATTTTAAATTATAGCATTGATTTTATGGCCATGATTACTCAAAAGGGTATGGAAATGAAACTCATGATGTTATGACTCTGCAAGAAAAGTAAATATGAAAGTAATTCAAAGTCTTAACTTTAACTTTTGATGAATGATATGCTCCTAAAAAATGATGCAATTTTCAAATTCAAATCTGCGATTCAGAAGTAAATATGCAATCTTTCACTATATGCACTAAGCTAACGATAGAGATTCAAAGAAAAAAATGCCAAGCAATGCAAAATGCCTATTTTTTTTGTATTTTCAATATATTGAAATTGAAAATGCATGGACTGAAAAGTAACTTGATATATAGCCCCAATGCGTATAAAAAAGTGGCAACTCAAGAAGGATATCAAGCAACGAAACCCCGAGCCCAATGTACAAGGACAATAAAAATGAAAAGATGAAGAGAAATACTTCACCCAGAAATTCAACCAAAAGAGGGTTTCCTGTCATCCCACAGGAACTCAACAAGCACTACAGAGACCTAAGAAGGCTCAACAAGCATCAAATACCACCCAAAAAACACCAGACCAAGAAAACATGCAATGAAAAGAGGTTTACGTGATTGTTTGGGAAAACAGAGTGTATATACGCAACTTGCAGTGAGACAGCCTACATGTATACACAATTGTTAAGGAAAAAGGCATGTATATGCTTTGAAACAAGGTCAGACAAGGGAGAAAGGATGAAAAATCAGACCCGAAGTGAACAAGAGTTGTCAAGAAATGTTACGACAAGAACCACAATAGAAACAAGAGAAATCTAAGGAGAAAAGTAATTCAAACCTTGAGAAAGAAGATTCATCCCCAGTATGGTCGCCAATTTTGTTACGGGGAAAATATCTCTATGGCTAGGGTAAACCACAACAGACAGGAATGACTACAGAAATCAACTCTTTACCATAAACATGCTATATAAACCAATGTGCAAGCGAGATAAGAAAGGGACCTACCTAGTCCATATGTTTGATGATGTCCATCGTTGAGCACTTTGACCCAAAGATTTATACCTGCAACAAGTTCTCAACAAACAAGCGATGAAAGCATATAGTGATAATATAAAAGGTTAGCACATTAGATAGCATAATCCATTAATATACAAAATGAACATTCCCATGGATAATAACTCATATATTTTCAATAGATCAATTGGACGAGAAAGGAGTATTTCTACTAATAAATGATCAGCAGAAGTGAAAACATTACAGACTTCTGTGTCGGCACAGTTCGGAACCGAGAAACCAAGTTCCTTCTAGCTGGGCCTCCACCACTTCAATCCTCCACCAAAGGAAATATCATAGAAGGGAGATGATGAGGTTCTCCATCAATAAGGGAATATATTAGGGGATGAACACTGTGTTCAGACTTAAAGGACAAAGGGATGCAGACTCAATATGAAGTAATAATTTCTCCTGAGTAAATTTTCTCTCAAAGTTGAATTCTCTCCCCTTTTCCATAGCTTGGAATTGGCTTCTTTATAGTCTTCAAAATGCAATTGAAGGGTCAATTCAAAACATTTCCAGTATATGGAAGGACAAGGATCAGAGATCTCTTGTCATGACATGGAAACTTGACATTTAATTTTGATTTTCTGGAACAAATCCCAATGTACGCAGGCTGTAGTGGAGAAACCTATGTATACGCTTGTTCTATAGGGTGCAAGATGCATACAAGTGGAAAAAAATTATATTTTTGTCTCTGGATTTATCAATCAAGGAAAGTGAGTGTGCATAGGGAAATGGAGTAAGGCCCTCTCTACAAGATTGGATACGGTGAGGAAAATCTGTCTCTATGAACTATCCTTTCAATTTTATTGCATAAGATGATAGTTTTGAATTCTTTAAACTTAAACTCCAATAATTAGAATATAGCATGTCACTAGTGTGTTTGTGGAATTTGACCTTGTCTGGGGCACTTATGTTGTCATATTTTATCTTTATCTTAGATACTATGTCTTTGTCTAAAACTGCAATGTTAAAGGTCCTCTTTTCAACATCACTTACTGTGAATAGAGAATATTTATGCCGAGAAATATTTTCCACTTTAGGGACTAAATCCCTCATCTCACCCAGAGTTGTGTTTCCCTTCTCAGCATATTGTTTTTCCAAATATTGTGTAGACTGATAAACTAACTTAGATGTTTGATCAAAGATGTATTTCTTACTACTAAAGGTTCTTGAGCTACCTTCACTTTGTATTTTACTTTCTTTTTCAATCTCTATAGTGTTAGTACCACTTTATAAAAAATCTAGATTTGCTTGGTCTCTGGACTCTTCCTCTTCTAAATTCACAATCTGTGATGGCTGTGTAAATTTCATCTTATTTGGGGAAATTTTGGCACAGGGGCAGACCCAAGGTTCAACGCTTACAACAACGCACCAACAAAACCCTAACTACCGGCCCTTTTGACAACACCTATGAAGAAGATGAAGTCTCACCTGAGGTTAAGGCAGGGGTGGTTGCAGGACTCATATGTCTGCAACCTTAGCTGGGACATAGATCTGTGATTGTAACACCTTAATAGGGAACTTAGTATTTATAGTTCATTAATATTCAGTCTTAGTTTACAATGCAGCTAAACCCTAATAATAGATCAACGCAATATTCACACAGGTCCAATGGATTCAAGCACTAAGCATACCAACATAAATCAGATCTAGCATCCATTCACATTATTCAGCTCTAAGCTACCATATTAGATTCTACTAAGAATATATCATTGCACTAAGCATTTAACCACATAAACAAGATAACAATGATAAAGCACAAAGCTACCACAACACGAGATATACATGGTTCACCCCCACCATGGGGCTACATCCACCAATTCTTCTTCTTTATTTCTTTCTGTCAATATTCTATATGAATAGAGCCATGATATCTTACTCTGTAGAGGACAGGAGATATACATGCACTCCGCTAGGTCCTCCTTCCCTGAGTTACAGCACAAAGCCTCTTCGCAGTCTCTTACAATCACTTGCAGTTAGCCTTGCAGATCTCACACAGTATGCACACAACATTTACAATCATCGCTTGCACTTAGCATAGCACAAAAAACCTCTTCTCCCACCTTCTCTTACAACGCCTATACTTCTATTTATACATTACAAAGAGGGCCTAAACATGGTTAAACCCATGGAACGACATCCCCATACCCGTTACATAAGCCCAAAACCAAAAAATCCTAAAAAGGGGCCGCAATTTCGTGATATCCACTTCGACTTGCACTCCTCCTTCGACAGCCTATCGAAGTCCCAAAAATAGGTCAAGCATGACCAATGATTCTCAAAACTTGATCAAGGGTCAACAGGCCCCCAACACTCACATGTGACTCATCYCGAGTCACTCTAGTCTAGGTATCTCTGCTTCAAAAGCCTCGATCTTGGCTCAAGTTGCTTCAACCTGTTGCTGTGCCACAGCCTGCTGCTCAATGAAATCTTGGATAAGTGCTTCGTTGACAGGTCCCTCTAATCATTGTTCAACTGCAGTGACTACTTGCTCCAGTTATACTCCTCAGTCTTCAATCTCTGTGAATAGTTGGCAAGCCTCATCCTGTGTTGGTTGGAGCCTCTGAGTCACTTCCATGACTTTTCTTTGAATGGTGTGGACCTGTTGTTGAGTAGTGTGTTGTTCTTGGGATCGCTTCATCCTCTCAACAACTGACAGGGGCTTCAACTATGCATGTACTATTTCTTCTTGCTACTTTGCCTCCAATATCTATGACTCCAGTGCCTTTAATTCAGTATCCTCAATGATTCGTTCATAAGTTTGGGCACTACGATCACTTAGTTTTTTACATTCCATGGCAAGGGCCTTGATTCTCTCAACTGCACTTTGAACAATTGCTTCTCTTTGATCCCACACATCTTTCGAAGTGTTGGGCACTGTTCGTAGCTCTAAATCTTCTATTATTTCTTGAATTTGTTGGATAGATTCTGCGAGCTACACTACTTGATGCTCCACTCGGTCTTCTACCTTTGTCTCTAAGCCCATCACAAAGAGAAGTGCTAAGTTGACTGCTTCTTTGACTCCAAGAATCTCTGTGAGAAATACTCTTTTTCTTGTTTGACCTATGCCCTCTCTTCTTCAAACATGGCTTGAAGGTCATCCTTCTCCTTTTGTGTGACCCAATGTTTCTCTACCATTTATTATTGGGCTTGTTTTAGGGTTGTTGTGTCCTGGTCTTTCTCAGCTTGTGCTCGACGAAGGTGAGCTTCAGTCACATCAGCTAGTCTGTAGAGTTGGGCAGGCTCATCTCCCAACTCTAGTTCTTCTGATGGTGGGAGCGCAGTGGATACTGCGCAAATGGATTAAAGGGCCTGTTGTACCCCTCTGAGTTCAACCTTGATCTTATCATACATATCCTCCTACTTGACTTCATGTTTCTACAAGATGTTCTATGAGGCATCTGCTACAGCTACGAAAAGTGTTTCGGTGCAATAGTCGGCGTAATAAGTAGACAGCAGTGTAACAGGTCTCTCCAATGGATGAGAGGCCTTCATCAATGTGGTTATGTCCATTGTGGCGTGGTCCCTATGGTCTAATGGTGAGATTTACGGCCATAAAAGTTGTTCTAACCATTCGGGGTGTCGGGATAACGGTTATAATTCTTTCAACGACTATATTACTTCGCCATGTTGCGTTGTTCTGATATCTCGGTGAATTTATAGTTTTGCAAACCTTCCTTCTAAGAAGTCCCCTCTAGAACCTTCTGTAACCTTTCTATATTTTCTCTCTTATTACTGACCTTCTTAGCCTTCTTCCATGTATTCTTTGTCTCAGCTATCCTCTTTCCATTCTGATTCTTATCTCCTTTTTGCATAGTAACTTCAAGTTGTTGAGATTCTTTCATAGGTTCAGAGAGTAATACATCTTCTCTATATGGGGTAGGTGTTCTATTCATTTGTGAGTCTTCTTGTGTTCTTTCAAATTCGACATCCAAGTTTCTGGTTCTAAGTAGCTTTGATCTGTTCTCCTGTTCTTGAATCAAGTGTGCTATCCTTCTAGTCATGAAATATTTTAATTTTTGCTTCTTCTTCTCTAAGACTTCTTCTTCTTTCCTTTTGGCCTGATCTGTTTCGATCCAAGGTTTTCCTAGTAATATAGAAAATGGGGCATTGTTCTCAATAAATTTAACAATCTCAAAATCTTCCTTTGTCGAAGTTCCATGAGCACTCATAAATATCTGGGTGGGTCTTCCACATATGGTTATCATCTTTCCTCTAAATAATCTTATTCCTCCCAATGAAGGAATCATAGCAGGCTTTCCTAAAGTTTTCCAAGTTATTTTTTTCATGATATTTACCTTTGTTTATTCATCCAAGACACAGTCAATGTCAAAGTCTCCTATTCTTTCTTCTATGAATTCTTTTTCTTTGAAGATCTCTCATAATTTGATATTTCTGTGATCATTTAGGGTTTCTTTCATTTGTAGCAATACATTCTCTAATTCTTTCTATGGTTCTTCCATGGTCTCAGTTTCTTGACCTTCCTCAGGGTTTTATTGTCTCATATTCATTTTGTCAAGCTTAGCAATCATTCTAGGGAAATCTAAAACTTCATGATCCATAGCTTTACAACAAAGACAACTAGGTCTTCTACCAGGGCATTTCTTAGCAAGGTGTCTCGATCTTCTGCAACTGTAACAAAGAGTTAATCCTATCTTTCTTTGAAATGATCCCTAGCCTTTCCTATATTGCACACTAGGATCATAATAGCTAGCCTGAAAAAATTTCTTTCTAGGAGATTACATCCATTTGTTAGTACAAACATTCTTTGTATGCATAGGAATAACATATCTTTCACTATTTTTGTCATCTCTACTCATATCAAACCTTACTTCATCTAGATGTGCCCTACTTTTCAAGCTAGGAATTTTTTTATCAAACATACCTAGATCCATACTTTTGAAACAAAAATTTCCACTTATCTTACCTTTTCAATCAAAACATTTCATTGTTCTTACCTTTATCAGAGCACAAATATTTAAGATCTTACCTCTTTAACCAAAACTTCTCACTTTACTTTTATTAGAGCACAAAGCTTGAAGATCTTACATCTTTTCTTCAGATCTGACTTTTCTTCTTGGCATAGAGATTCACAGGTTAAGTAGAATACTGTGCACTAGGGAAACAGATCTACGCACAAATATTTCTCCTTTTTGTAGTTCCTAGCAATCACAGTTTCAGTCCCGACAACAGAACCATTTTTTGGCACCAGGTCATACCCAGGGTTCAGCGTTTAAAATAATGCACCAACAAAGACCTAACTAACGACCCTTTTGGAAACACCTATAAAGAAGATAAAGTCTCACCTGAGGTAGAGATAGGGGTGGTTTAAGGAATCAGATGTCTGCAACCTTAGTTGGGACACATATCGATGATTGTAACACCTTAACAGAGAACTTAGCAGTTATAGTTCATTAATATTTAGTCTTATTTTATAGCATAGCTAAACCCTAATAATAGATCAACACAGTATTCACACAAATCCAATAGATTAAAGCACTAAGCATACCAACATAGATCAGATCTAGCATCCATTCACATTATTCATCACTAAGATACCATATTAGATTATTCTAAGCATATATCATTGCACTAAGCATTTAACCACATAAACAAGAGAACAACCATAAAGCACAAAGCTACCAAAACACGGGATATACGTGGTTCACCCCCAACCTGGGGCTACGTCCATCAACTCTTATTCTTTATTTCCTTTTGTCAATCTTCGATATGCACAGAGCCATGATATCTTACTCCATAGAGGACAGGATATCTACGTGCACTCGCTATATCCTCCTTCCCTGAGTTACAGCACAAAGTCTCTTCGAAGTCTCCTACAATCACTTGCATTTAGCCTTGCAAATATCACACAGTATGCACACATCATTTACAATCACCGCTTGCAATTAGCATAGAACCAAAAACCACTTCTCCCACCTTATCTTACATATCCTAGACTTCTATTTATACATTATAAAGAGGTCCTAAACATGGGTAAACCCATGGGTTGACATCCTCATACCCGTTAGAAAAGCCCAAAACCCAAAAATCCCTAAAAAGGGGTCGAGATCCCGCCATCTCCGCTTTGACAGCCTATCGAAGTCCCAAAAATAGGTCAAACATGACCAAGGATTCAAAAAACTTGGTCAAGGGCCAACATGAAGTCTGTTGGTCACTGATGCCCATGGCATCTGAACTGCTTCTCTTGCTACAAACACTTATCTTAGGAACTTTGATTATCAACTTCCAAGGAGTTTGTTGTTTTTGAATTGGTTGTAGGGTTGCTTCCACTTGCTTTGTTTGGATTGGCTATAGGGTTGTTTCTATATCAACAAAGACCTCTAGATTAGCCAGCTTATCAAAACCCTCAACCTATTCATGCTCATAAGGGGCCTTTTTGTTCATCTGTCTTCTTTTGGATATGATTTGGTGTGGATCATATCTTCTTCCCCGTAACTATGAAAAACCAAACTCTTTGAGCTTCGCTTGAACCTGAGATAAACATGATCTGGCTTTGACAATAAAGGGGCCAATGACAAAATGGAACTTAAGGTTGGAGGCTCTTTGCAACTTCAAGAAATGATCTATTTCAGATATAATTCTCTTCCTGATAAATTCAAGGGTAAAGATTCTAGGAGTCATAAAAATAAGCAATAGGTAAGGGGATTCATGACAACCATAGACCTAGATTACTGCTGAATGCATAAATAATACCCAAACTCCCACTCTGTTCTCTAGATTTTGCTATAGATAAGTTCTCATGCCATCCAAAACTCTAGGTAGTCTGGTATTGAAAATCAAAGTATAAACTATGGACATGACTTTGTTGATGAAGATAAGTAATGTAATTCTCTTACATTCAGTTGACACAAATTTTTCTTCGAGAAATTCTCTCTTGTTGGTTTCTAGGAAAATTTTCAATAGATAGGTGTATTATCTAAAATGTCTGAAGGAGCGAAAATTCACTAGTTTTTTATGAATAGTATCAGCTAGGAGTTGATCAAAGTTGATATGGACTGACAGACCAGGTTTTGACTTGAAAAAGGTCAGAAGGAAACCGAGCATGATTTCGACCACATACTTGTCACTGTCTAAACCTAACATTTGACTCAATAAGGAGAAGAACCATGAGACCTCAATGACTATTATATATACATTCATAAGCAAGGATAGACTTTCGGAAAACTATTCAGGTTTGACAATTTGCTGCAAAAATAGACTTCAGACATCTGATGGACACTCTCTATATACCCTAATCAATTTCTCTTCATTGAATGGTTCAAAGTTTGTGGAAAAATACTATGGTATGTTGAGGGATTCTCGAATTCACAACCTTTCTATCCTGCACAAGACCAGGGACCCTTGTTTATTCATAACTACTCTTTCTTCCTAAGAATATTGTTTAGTGCACCAACCTACAAATTTAGGAAATGGGAAATCTATTTCAACAACATAAGGTACTATGGTTGCCTGGACTTATTCAAGGAACGATATACTTTTTCATACTTTATCGGACAAGTTTCTTCTGGACACAGAAATAGGATAAATAATGCTTTCAACATCAAAAAAATATGTGTCTGGGTCAATTAGGGCTTCTTCAACTGCCACAGAATATTTTTTTGTTACTGAGTTTATAATAGGCTACATGGTTACACTGTAAATACCTAGAAATAGGCAAAAATGGTGCACAGTTTGTGTATTGTTGAGCTGCAAGTGGAGGACGGTGTTCGCGCCAAGGTTCTAATGGTCCAGTGTTCAAAATAATAATCAAATAAAGTAAATGACTAAAGGTCCTTTTATAATTTTCTATTTTTGGGGGTGTGAGAAAGTGGTTTGAGGAAACCCACTTTTCATTCTGCAATGCACCTAGTGATGCCACGTACCCCAGAGAGAAAACCGCGGTTTAAATTCCAGGATTGCCCTTCAAAATTGAACCCCATGCAGCTTCGCCCCCCCCCGCAATCATTCCTGACCTTTGATCTCGAGAACTCACGATCCACGATACTTCAGACCCGATCAACTTATCTCTCCTGCCATATTTAKCCCTTCTCTTCCATATTTAGCCCCTTTCCTTCCATATTTATCCCCTTTCTTAGTTTATCAGGCTTCTAAACTAGTTCTAGCATTCYGCTARATTTTGAAATCTTGATTTCACAAAAAAACAAAATTAATGGTGACTAACATGGGCTCCAACTGAGGATTCTATCCTCCCAGTGAGGTAGCAAAGAATGGTAGACCAAGTTCATTTCCATTGGGATTTATTTTACTCACACAAMTAAATCTATCAACAACTTATTTGCGAAACTTTCTTGACATAATTCCAATCATGCTCTAAATAAACTTAGGGCCTTCACTTTGGGCTTAAATTTTCTGTTGATTTGACTTCAAATGCTTCAATTGAAAAACAACAATGGTTATATACAATGAAATGGAAAAGGTGGAAAATTCTTCAAGCGAAATAATGTTTGAGAAACCTTCCATTCATAGGTTCCCCACAAGTGAGATATCCATTAAGTTCCTATAGTAGATAAGCATTATTTCCATGGTATGCCACAGATGGTCGAATTTTCCCTTCTTTCCTATGTCTTCAGCACCAAATCCCCCACTTTGAAATCATCTTCCTTAGTATGTCCGTCAAAAGATGTTTTAATTCTGTCTTGGGGAAGTTGAGATTTGTTGAAGGCTTTCTCTCTTGTTTTTTGAACATTGATTAGTTCATTTATGTCATCCCTTGACCAAGTTTCGAGGATCCTTGGTCATGTTTGACCTATTTTTGGGACTTCAACAGGCTGTCAAAAGTGGAGTGCAAGACAAAGAAGAGATCGTGGGATCTCAACCCCCTTTTAGGGATTTTTGGGATTTGGGATTATGTAATGGGTATGGGGATGTCAGCCCATGGGTTTACCCATGTTTAGGCCTAATTTTTTAATGTATAAATAGATGCTAGGTAATGTAGTGAGTATAAATGGCTAAGTGTGAATGAAATGTATTCTACTCGATCTGTGAAGCTATGTGCTAAGAAAATAAATTTGATCTGAAGAAAAGAGGTAAACTCTTGAAGCTTTGTGCTCTGATAAAGGTAAGGATATTGAAAAGTTTTAGATCTAGAAGCTTTGTGCTTTGCTGATAGTAAGATTAGTTGAAATTTTTGTTTCAAGAGTATGGATCGAGTTATGTTTGATAAATTTTGTCCTAGGCTAAAAACTAGGGCATAGCTAGAAGAAAAGAGGCTTGATATGAGTACATCTGATATAAATAATGAAAGATATGTTATACCTATGCATAGAAAGAATGTTTGGACTAACAAATGGATGCAGGATCCTAGAAAGAATTTTTTTTCGGTTAACTACTATGATCCTAGTACGCAATACAGGAAAGGTTGGGGATCATTTAAGAGAAAGAGAGGATTAAACCTTTGTTACAGTTGCAGAAAACTGGGTCATTTAGCTAAGGAATGTCCTGGTAGAAGACCTAGTTGTCTTTGTAATAAAGCTATGGACCATGAAGTTTTAGATTGCCCTCGAATGATTTCTAAGCTTGGAAAAGTTCAGCGACTTCAACTTAGGGGGCCGAAAGAATCATAGTACGCTTGCCCCATATAAATACTTGACCAGGAAGAAGGGGAAGAACTCAAAAATAATCCCCTAGACGTGGACGATGAACCTCGTGTAGTCCACCCTATTGAACGTAATGAAAATCCCACACTTTGGAAGGCACCAAGAAGTTAACACCTGTTTCAAGCTCCTACTTTCATGTGACCATGGTGGCTACTTATGGCTAGACCACCGTATCACAGCCAATCCGACGTTGATCCATAGGATCACCAGATTGAGTATGTAAGGACTCGACCCATAGGATTTCTATCCAGGGAAAGCCACAGATTGTGCATTAGCACAGAAGATCAAGGATACCTACAACGATGTTGAGAAGGGGACGCAAAGCTACAAGGTAGCCTCCATACAGAATGGTGCAATGTGCCTAGCATGTTAGTTAATTGCAGGGAAGCTAGTAATACAGAATAGTCCCACAAAGGTCACATGCTTTGTTGTTGGCCTTGCGGGGAAATGCATGGAAGGCGTATAGATGAATTGGGTGAAGTACCTAGTTAATCATCTAAAATTAGACTGTTGTGAAGCAAAAGATCAAGGCTATGAGTTCCACTTTAGCTGGATCCTAATCCTCATCACGTTTGTTTCTTGGGATATGTCGGAAGGTGTGACCTTCCCAGACATTGAAACGTTTGAGCCACTCATTGTGAAGTTCACTACGCTCTGGTACTGGAGTGACATGGGAAAATAGTGGCAATCAAACAATGTATTTCACACATACTACCTCCAGCTGAAGAGGGCTATCAAAGCTGAAACTCACATGACGTCGAACACCCTACAATTCTTTCAACCCCTCATGAAGTTTCATGCATATCGACACTTCATCTGTATTACTCCGTAGGTAGACAAACATAAGGAGGAGATTCATTCATACTACAAGATCACCGAATAGGACTACAAGATACCAGATATATAAAATATGCAGAACATAAATAAAATGCTAGAAATGGCAGAATAACAGTAAAATATCCATCATAATCTTCACAATAACACAAAAATGATGTAAGAATAGCAATAGAAATAGCACTTTGATTCAGAAAGCAATGTTCATAGGCCTCTTCGAGGGGGCAACCTCCAATCGAGTAGCACTTTGTTACAATAATATTCAAGCTAGGTTTTTCATACCCTCGACCCTTATTTATACTAAATATGTCTATTAAGAGAAACATCTAGAGGAAGATCTTTCTAGAAGCGGAAGCTTCTATTAGGTCTTCTTACATCCGCCTTATTCTATTTTATTGAAAGGCCTTATTAATATTGACCTTTATTACATCCGAATACATTGATCTACCTATGTACGGGTTAGGACTTTAACATGTCCGCCCCTTAAAAACAACCTTGTCCTCAAGGCTTGAGATGTGGAAACTGCTGCAGAATGGTAGTTGGTTCCCAAGTGGCATCTGCTGGAGTCATATCTTTCCACTGTAATAGCACTTCCTTGATGGTTCTTTGACGTAGGCGATGCTCACGCTAGTCCAAAACTGCTTCTGGCTATAGCCAAATGGATCTTTCTTCAGCTAACTCTGGAAGGTTGGTTTGAATTTGGCACCTGGTTCCAATCACCTTCTTCAAGCATGAAACATGAAAAATAGGATGTAGCTTCAACTAATTGGGCAAAGCTAACTGATATGCGACTTGTCCCACATGCTTGAGAACTATGTAAGGGCCATAAAATTTGGGTGCTAGCTTCTGACAATGCTCAGCCTTGAGCGAAGTTTGCTTATATGGTTGCAGTCTCAGAAACACCTGATCCCCTTCTGCAAATTGACGTTCAGAGCGACCTTGTTCTGCTTGTTGCTTCATTCTATTCTGTTCCATGACCAAGTTCTCTTTAAGGGTATGAAGGATATCCTCTCAGAATGCAAGTGTTTGGTCAACTGCCTGGACCTTCGAGGTACCCGGTAAGTATGAGACAACTGAAGGTGGCTTCTGTCCATATACCGCTTCAAAAGGAGTCATGCGAGTGGCTGTATGGTATGTAGTGTTGTACCACCATTCGGCGAGGGGTAACCATTGAGCCCACTGGTGTTGTTTTTCAGAGGCAACGCACCTCAGATATGTTTCCAAACACTTGTTGACCACTTCCGTTTGACCATCCATCTGGGGATGATAAGCTGAGCTGAGATGCAATTGTGTGCCTTGTAGCTTAAACAGTTCTTGCCAAAAATTGCTTGTGAAAGTTGGGTCTTGATCAGAAACAATAGAGTGTGGCATGCCATGAAGCTTGAAGACCTGGTCCATGAAAATTTGAGCCACCGTGGATGCAGTAAATGGGTGGTGATGAGCACAAAAATGAGCATACTTGAAAAGGCGATCCACCACCACCATTATGACTGATTTATTCCCCGATTTGGGTAAGCCTGTAATAAATTCCATAGAGATATCCTTCCAAATATTAGGGGGAATTGGAAGCAGTTGGAGGGTGCCTGGAGATTTGACTGTTTCTCCCTTGTTGCGTTGACACACCTCACATTCAGCGACAAACTTACGGATGTCCTGTTTCATACCATCCCAGAAAAAAGAACATTTGACTCGGTCATATGTTTTGGTGAACCCTGAGTGCCCTGCTATGGGTGTAGCATGAAACTCAGAAAGCACGATGGATTTGAGCTTGGATTGTTTACTTAAATACAAGAGGCCTTTGTATCGAACCTCATCCTGGAGCCAGGAGTACCCTAGGGGAGTCGGAGCCTTGTTCTGCAATTGTTTGATCAGATGCGAACTTTTGGGATCTTGAAGCCTTTCCTAGAGCTGAGCTTGGATCTAATCAGGTACAATGAAGGAAAGAGAAAAAAGAGATCCTTCGTCTTCATATTTCTGGGACAGTGCATCCGCCACGACATTGTCTTTTTCCTTCTTGTAAATGATCTCATAATCATATCCAAAGAGCTTAGTCACCCATTTTTGTTGTTCCTGGGAGGAAATGCATTGTTCCAGAAAGTACTTGAGGATTTGATGGTCGGTCTTAATTTGGAAGTGTTTCCCCAAGAGATAAGGATGCCACAACTCAACGGCATGAAGAATCACCAACATTTCTTTTTCATAAATGGGTTTGCCCAGATTCCTTTCAGACAGTTACTTGCTAGTGGAGGCCAACGGTCGACCCTCTTGCATAAGGACAGTGCTGATTCCTTTCCCTGAGGCATCACATTCCAACACAAAGGTCTTTGTGAAGTCAGGAAGGGACTGAATCAGAGTGGTGCACATGGCCATATTCAAGGTTTGAAAAGCTTCAGCAGCTGCTGGAGTCCAAGTGAAAGAGTTCTTTTTTAGGAGAGCCATGAGAGGTGCTGCAATCTTTTTGTAGTTCTTAACGAACTTGCGATAATACCCTGTGAGGCCCAAAAATCCACTCAAGATTTTGAGAGTCTTTGGGTGTGTCCAGTCTTGCATAACTTAAATCTTTTTCAGGTCCACCCTGACACCATCCTTTCCCACCAGATGACCCAAGTATTCTACTTCTAAGGCACCAAAAGCACATTTGGACTGTTTCAGGAAAAGTTGGTGCTGAGAGAGTAGGATGAGAACTTGATACACATGAGTAAGATGGTATGTCCAGGTTTTTCTATAGATGAGGATATCATCAAAGAAAACTAAGACAAAATGATGGAGAAAAGGGTGGAAGACATGGTTCATGAGGCTCTGGAAGGTGGAGGGGGCGTTACACAAACCAAAGGGCATGACTAAAAACTCATAGTGGCCCTCATGAGTGTGAAAGGTGGTCTTGGGAATGTCAGCCTCTTTCATACGTATCTGGTGATAGCCTGAGCGAAGATCAAGTTTGGTAAAGAATTGGGTGCCACTCAATTCATCTAGGAGGTCATCAATGACAGGAATGGGAAATTTGTCTTTGATGGTCAGTTTGTTGAGAGCACGAAAGTCAGGACACATTCTCCAAGAACCTTCTTTCTTCAGTACCATGATGATCAGAGAGGAGTAAGGGCTCGTACTAGGATGGATGACGCCAGCAATAAGGAGTTCCTGGACCATTTTTTCAATTTCATTTTTTTGTGCAAAGGGGTGGCGATATGGACGTATATTGGGGGGAAGGCTTCCTGGGACAAGGGGAATGGAGTGATCATGAACACCACAAGAAGGA
This sequence comes from Picea mariana, assembly GCA_032191745.1. Taxonomy (NCBI): domain Eukaryota; kingdom Viridiplantae; phylum Streptophyta; class Pinopsida; order Pinales; family Pinaceae; genus Picea; species Picea mariana. Next base: position 106,363 of record JASDQU010736173.1, read on the forward strand.
GGGAGTCCTTGGGGAGTGGAAAATACCATTTGATGTTTAGAAAGGAGGGCTTGGGGGTCTTGGGGCACCGGGGGTATCTCTGTGGCTTGTATGGCATGGAGTTGGGAAATGACACCAGAATGACCTTTTTGGAGCAGTTTTTCCATGCGATGAGAACTGATGACCTCAGGTGAAGCAGCAGTGATGCCTTGGAATTTATGTTGGTGGCCGCCTTGGTCGAATTGCATGGTTAAGTTCTAAAAATCCATGAGAATGGGATCCAAAGTCCTTAGCCAGTCTGCACCCAACACAATGTCGTAACCCCCCATGTCAATAGCAAACATATGGGATTTTAGGTGGTAGTCACCGATTTGGAGATGCACATTTTCATAGCACCCACCACATTTCATAGAACCACCATTGGCAATCATGATTTGGAAATTGTTGACAGCATGGATTGAGCAATGGGTTTCTTAGGCAATGCGATGATGAATAAAATTGTGGGTGATGACACTATCAACCAGAATGATGACCTTTCGGTGCTTGATGTAACCGATTAACTTGAGGGTTTGGGGGGCAGAGAAGCCAGTGAGAGAATTGAGGGAAATGATCGATTCAACTTCGGGAGGGTCAGAGGGAGGGTTTATATCAGTGATTTCTGGTGACTCAGGCACAAGAGGAGTGTCAACATCCTCTTCTGGAATATCCTCAGAGATGGCCATAAAAAGATTTTGTTCTTTACATTTGTGGCTTGGGAAATATTTGTCATCACAATTATAATAGAGGCCTTTGAGTTGGCTTTCATCCATTTTAGCCCTGGTCAATTTTTGGATCTTTAATGGGGCGGAGGGAGTAGTGGGCTTTACTTGTTTAGGGCGAGGGATAAAGGAAGGCTTACGGTTTTGAGAGGAAAAAATTTGTTGTGCTTCTTTAGATTTTTTAGTAGCCTCCACCCAAGTCGTAGGTTGAGCCATGAGGGCATGGGCCCGAATATCCTCCTTGAGGCCACTGATAAAACACTCTCGAAAGAAAGCATCAATCATGCCATCTATTCGAAAAGACAGGTGCTCAAATACAGCTATGAAGTCTTCTACTATGCCTAATTGCTTCAATTTTGTCAAACAGCCCAAATGGTTGGTGTCAGTGTCAAAGCATTCATAAATCTCAGTCACAAATTGGGTCCAAGCAATATACCCTTGACGGGAAGTTTTTCTCCATTGCCACCTGTTGTTCCAGAGTTTGTGTTTTAAGGCTATAAAACACACCGTCTAGGCATCCAAATATAATAATACTTTTAAAATACTGAAACAAAGAAAACTAGATCAAATTCGGTTTCTCAACTATCTCTGTCTTTCTTCCCTTTGTTCCTGGATGGTTATATCACGTTGAATTGCTGCCCACGATCGCTCTAACTCGGTTCTATTTGTTGCAGTTTGTAAGATGGTGTTAAATAGGTTCAATGCAATGCTGGTTTGATCTTGTAAACCAGGTTCTACGTTTCGTTCTCTTCCGTTAGGAACTGTCATGGGTGATTGATTTTTTTATATTTTTATAAAAGGGTTTTTTATAAGTTTGTTACTTCAGACATTCAGGTAAGGTATTGATAAAACAACTTTAAAACTTAGAACAGAAAATGAAGACACAAGTAAGGTCGTTTCCTGGTTCAGTGACAATTATGAAATTGTAAAACAATGAAACATGACACAGAGAAATATAAGGCTTTAATCTGGAAAGAATCTTATATTTCTATTACAATAAAGAAAGGGACGCGGGTTTTCTAACAAAAGAAAATATTAAG
>JASDQU010736173.1:136615-150982 GCA_032191745.1 Picea mariana
AAAAAAAAAATACTCTAACACCAAATGATTTGTAAATTTTCATGGATATTCCAATGAAACAATTCGTCACAATAAATCTTATAATATTCTACAACCTTTTACTATGCAATGTTTTATTTTAGATCACATATTTTTAATATTATTAGTTTAAAACAAACATTATTAAAATAAGTTGAAACATAAATGAAAGAGATGAGCAATAACACACTATCCACATAATGAACACAAGATGTACCCTAGGAAAACCCAATTCGGGAAAGACCCAGCTAGAAGGTGAGGACTATGCTCTTCTCTTTTCTTCTTAGTTATGAAATGCAAATACAAAAACAGGGACACTCACTATGGAAATGCCATGGACACTATGGCCAATATGGCTGCTACATAATCTTCTACTTCCTCTATTTTTCTTCAATATCCCACTCTCAATGCTCTTCTCTCCTATGGAACAATACTCAATATAATAAGAATGGAAACCCTTCCATTCCCAGTGACCCAATGTTTAACATAACTTGATCGCCATCTAAGGTTAGGGTTAGGGTTTTTGCATGCCTTAGACCTTGATAAATGTTAGGGTTTTGGACTCTTTAGAATATTATTGAAGTTCCACATGTCGGACTTGCTTCACATGTGTGAGTAATGAAAGGTGACTGAAGCAATTGATAGAAATTTTAAACTATTGAAGAAAAAGATTACTGAAAATCTTGTGTTGGCTTTGCCAAGATTTGATAAATTCTTTCAAGTTGAGACTGATGCTAGTGGGATTGTGATAGGAGTTGTCTTGAGTGAGGAGCAAGACCAATTTCATATTTTAGTGAGAAATTAAATGAGGCAAAACAGAAATATTCCTCTTATGACAAGGAATTTTATGTAATTGTTCAAGCACTTAAGAAATGGAGGCATTACCTCATGCCCAAGAAATTTGTTTTGTACAGTGACAATCATGCATTATAATTTATAAGTATTCAACCAAAATTGAATGAAAGACATGCCAAGTGGGTTGAATTTCTGCAGAATTTTACTTTTGTGATTAAACACACAAGTGGTAAGACTAATAAGGTTGTTGATGCTTTGAGTAGAATTAATTTAATTTTGCAAGAACTTCAATTCAACACTTTAGGCTTTGATGGTTTAAAAGAAATGTATCGAGATGATGTAGATTTCAACGATGCATATGCAACTTGTGAAAATCCATTTGTTGGTAATAAAAGTCAATGGTTTTACTACATGTTACAGGAAAGATTGTTGTTCAAGAACACTAAATTGTGCATACCAAATTGTTCAATGAGGGAAAATATGATCAAAGAAAAACACAGTGGAGGATTGTTAGGACATTTTGGACAAGATAGAGCCTTTTCTCAGGTAAATGTTTTTTATTATTGGCCAGGTATGCAAAGTCAAGTGAATCATTTTGTGGAGAAGTGCAGAATTTGTCAACATGCTAAAGCGAGAATTCATACAGAATACATGGTTGTATCAACCACTACCCATTCAAATCAGGCCATGGGGTGCAGTGAGTATGGATTTTTTGTTGGTATTTCCAAGAAGACAAAGAGGTAATAATTAAATCTATGTTGTGGTAGATAAATTTTTAAAAATGGCTCATTTCATTGCTTGTACCAAGATTAGCGATGCGACAAATTTTGCAAATTTCTTCTTTAAAGAGGTTGTAAGGTTGCATGGTTTACCCAAAAGTATAGTTTCTGACAAAGACACTAGATTTGTGGGACACTTTTGGAGAACCTTATACAAAAATCTTGGTACTAATATCAGTTTTAGCTCATCCTATCATCCACAGACCGATGGACAAATAGAGGTTGTAAATAGAAGTTTGGGAAATATTTTGAGAATCCTTGTGAATGAGAACCCTAAGTAATGGGATCAAACTTGCCCAATTTGAGTTTACATATAACGACTCACCAAATAGAAGCACAAGGATGAGTCCATTCCATATTTTGTATGGAATGCATCCTAGGGGAGTGTATAAGTTAAGGAATTTGGGAAAGAAGGAATTAATAAGTGTTGATAGTGAGGATTTTGCAGTAAATATGAATGAGTTGCAGGAAAGGGTCAAACATAAGTTACAAGACAACAACCACACGTATAAACAATGAGCAAATATGAAGAGAAGATCAGTGAATTTTGAGGTTTGGTGATTTGGTCATGGCATATTTGAGGAAAGAGAGGTTTCTTGTAGGGACTTATAAACAAACTAAAGCTTAAAAAGATTGTACCATGTAGAATTTTAAGGATTTTTTTTTCTAATACATATGAAATAGAACTTCCAAGTGGTGTTGGAATTTCTTCAATCTTTAATGTTGCAGATTTGTATCCCTTCAAGGAGATAGAGGATGTTTCAGCAGATGAACCTATAAGTGATTAAGATAATATTTTAGAATGGAAAGAACAACTACCCCGAGCAGTGCAAAAGGAAATCGAGGCAATATTGGATAAGAAGGTATTAAAGAAAACAAAAGGCAAGGAGTATTTCCAATACTTGGTCAAATGGAAAGGTTGACCAGCAGGGGATGCTACTTGGATGACAACAACAGAAATCTTCAATTATGGCGCAAACCTTGAAACCTAATGGATAGTTATTTTCTGCCCCGGGAGTATGATATAAGAGCATCTGGCAGTAAATCTTAAAGATTGACCTCATGGGTCGTAAACATTTACCAATGGAGTTGGTTCCCTAATTTCTTTTATTATATTTGTAATAATTACGAAATGTCTCTAGAAGAAATTTTCATTGAGTTTGTTTGATTAGATATCGAGTTGTTTGTCACAGGTGTCAAGTATGTTGCTAAATATTAGGAACAAATCTCTAGTTTAGGAATTTGTTAAGATAACTTGGAATTCATTTGTTTGTGAGCTATCTGAGGGCTCGAAATATATTGAGGGCTCGAGATATATTGAATGTTTTGTAAGAGGCATAAGTTAGAGAGTGTGTGAGATTGAATATGTAAAAGTGTGGATCGCATAGGTCTAAGAGACCAAGAAGGAACGAATTTTATTGTGTAAATTTACTCCTTCATTAATATTAAGAAAGAACAGAGTGTGTGGTGTTGTCGCGATGTGTGTTGAATTGTTAAATTCTATGTATAAGTTATCTTTCCAAGGTGACGAGTTTATATGATTGCAAGAAGACATCGTGCAATTAATATCATCTAAGTTCTAAAATTTTGTTTGAAAGAATATTTCTTGAGTATTTGTCTTCGTAGGAACAGACAGTCACGATTTGGTGCAGTGGAACACCCCGTAAAGATATACGACAAGTTAGTATTGTTGCAGGATATTGTGCACAGAGTGACCTACGACACACCCACATTGGTTACTAAATTTCACACAGAATTGTCTGCGACATATTTTTTCAACATTGTTTGTTGATGCCTCTGCACAGAGGTATATCTGCGTAGTGATAATTCCACGTAGAGTTATCTATGACAGAGCGTAATTCGGTGATGTAGGAAAAGGAAAAATTTGTGTGTTTGTTCATGTTGATCCGAGGCAAGACAATTATTTTGAATATTGACTACGACAGAGTGTTGAAAACTCTGTGATTTTTGGTTGAATTTGGTGGTATTTTCCATCAATATACAACATAATTAAGACAATTTCACCATAGCTAACTAGTAAAATAAGATAAATACCTCAAACACTACTTGATTAGTCCTTTATAGCTTCTCCCAAAGTTCTCTTTTCCTTGTCTACTCTCCAAAACTAATGTTTCCTGGCCCTTCATGCCCAAATTCCCAAAATCACAGCCCCAGTATGTCCAGATCCCAATCCAGTCAAAATACAACTCCCTCCCATTCTGGAGGGTAGAAGTAACCTTCAAATACAAACTATATCCAATACGTTTTCCCAACACTCGCTCCCTCAAATTTACCTTTAAGGGCACCAGTGAGAAGATCCATGGCCTTCTTCTTAAGGCATCAACCACCACATTCTCCTTTCCCTTGATGTACAAAATTTCAAAATTGTACTAACTCATAAATTCACTCCATAGCCTTTGATTAGTGTTTAGATCCCTCTGAGTGAAGATATATTTTAAGATTTCATGATTTTTTTTGAGCTCAAAGCTTCACCCAACAAGATAATTCCTCCAAAGATTTAAATCTAGCATCATAGTTGCCAACTCTAAATCATGAGTAGCATAAAGATCCTTGTGCTAATTCAACTTCTTCAATGCATATGTTATCCTACCCCATGTAGCATTAATATAGCACCAATACCTTGCTATGAGGCATCTGTGCAGACTATGAAATGTTTATCCATATCAAGAAATCATAGGATTGGTGCACTAGTTAGTAATATCTTAAGCTTGATGAATGCAGTGACACATTCGTTTGTCCACTCATAACTGATTCCATTGTACTACAAGGTGGTGATGGGTTTCGCAATATTTGAGAACCCTTGCACAAACCTTTAATAATTGTTGGATTACTGAGAGGGGGGTTGAATCAGTAATAGAGAGATTTAATCCTTTTTAACCATATAATCCAAATGTTATATCAATGAAGCGTTATCATCCAATAACTGCAAAGTAAATCAGAAATGAAAAAATGAACAAACATACACATACACAGTACACCACTGTTTTACCTGGAAACCCAAATCGGGAGAAAACCATGGAATGGTTTTTCTTATATGTCTTGAAGAATTGCATTCATTGGAAGCACCAACTTCCTTTGTTTTCCAGCTGCAACTGGAAGGAGGATCTAACCACCTATTTTCTCAGGCTACAACTTGAGGGAAGCTCCAACTCCCCAATTCTCTGGCTACAACCAGAAGGAGGCTACAACCCCCTATGTTCTCCAGCTACAACCGGAAGGTGGCTACAACCACCTAGCCTTGCCCCGTCCTGCCACCCTGAAGTAGAAGTAGAATGATGGAACCACTGTCAACCTGTCACTGTGAGATATACTGTTGTAAAGATGTACCAATAAATTTGAACCATGCATTAACTTGTACCTCAACCTGTAATCAACCTATACCATAAACAAGTGCATCAACCATGCACCAATCTGTACGAAATAACCTGTAATCAACCTGTACCATAAACAAGTGCATCCAACCATGTACCAAGTATGTACCAATCATGTGTCAACTACTCATCAAATATGACTCATCAATATGTACCAACATCATCAACTATACACCTCATGTATGTGCCAACTCATCAGCTACTTGACTCAACCATGTACTCAACATGTACCTCAACCAAAAGCCCTCATCAATTTCGTCATCCAAATCTGATTTATAGATCTGTAATAGACCTGGTGTATATGATCACATTCCTTCAAGCCTTCCTTAACTTCAAAAACAAGAGACTAGCATTTTCATCAAACTTTTCTTTAGTCTCACATGCTTAGTTTTGGATTAGTCAACAACCCTAACTTGAAGTAATCATAACTTTGTACCTGTAATGTATAAAGATATGAAACTGGTACACAGTGTTCCTCAGTGTGTTTTATGCAATTCCTCCAGGTGTCACTACTTGGAACCTCTCATAAAAGGAGTTATAGCAAAAATGGCATACCTTGTTGAATTATGTCTTATTCTAGAGAGCGACCTTGTAGAGCGTGACCCGCACGGAATATTTGTTGAAATGATATGAAAATATTACAAAACATACTATAGACTTTACCCTAACCAGTGCATTTGATTTCACTTAATTTGGATCTGTTATGAATAATTTATGACATGTTTACCCGAAACACCTGGTTTTGACTAGTTTCAGGACTAGCCACAAACCCTATTTTCCACGTATTGTAACTCCCAAAATACAATGACCCACAAGCTGAATTTTTTACCATTGATACTTGGATATGTTTTCTCAATGGAATATCAATTTCACAGTCTGAATCATTATATAAAAAAGGTTATAGCGAAAATGATGAGATGACCTGTAAATAACATACCTTAGAAAGCACCATCAAAAGAATTTATCCTTCCTTGCATTTCGGCCTTCTTTTCTTCACCTTCCCTTATAATTTCAGCTTAGATATCATTGGTTACCTCAGACACCTATAGATATTCAATATTCTCAAGTGTGATTAAAATGAGAGAGCCTTGCCTCTTATTTATACTCTCCAAGTAGCTTCCTTAAAAACATCTTCTAGGTCACTTGGCCCCACTTTCCTTATTTTAGGGTTAACCCACTTCTAATTTCTCCATTAAATTTATTATTGAAATAATTTATTTTGTATTCACTTTGAATTATAATACACTCATTACTTCACTTTATTATTTACCTTTTAAAATCTCTTAAACCACTTTGACTACTTTAACCTTTTGGGGCTTCTAGATGACATATGAGGGTCCTCCAACTTCGTAAGGCCATAACTCTCAAACCGTGAGGATTTATGCGACGTTCCACATACCACCAAAAATGGAATGACATGTAATATCTATATAGAATAGTATTATCTGAAAATATATCATAACTCATACCATTATCCATCAAACAAACTTGGGTCCATTACCCAAACCTGGGGTCTCCAACTTCTCATGGCCATAACTCTCTAACCGTGAGGAGTTATGTGACGTTCCACATACCACTGGAAATGGAATGAAAAGAAATATCCATCTAGGATATTTAACCTGACAAATTCATTGTCCTTCATCTCATTATTCCACAATTAAGCATGGGTTCTCTTACTCCGCAAGGCGTCTTCTCGTGAGGGCTTTCACCATAAGGGGACCACTTCAGAGTTCATCCATATTTACTTCTTATCAACCATGAAAATACAATAATGAGTCATATTTACATCAAACAATCTTGGATCCATTACCCAAACCTTTTTTTTGTGGGGCTTTCTTCAAGGGTTGACATCAATGACAACCAACCTTAATTGACAATCTCCCCTTTTGGCATTGATGGCAACACTCTGACGCAATAATGAAATCATATCACTCATGCTCCCCCTATAACCATGCCTCTGTCCTCTGTATTTGATAAATTTGCCTCTGTCCTCTGCATCTGATAAATCTTCTCCCCCTGGAACCATGCCTCTGTCCTCTGCATCTGATAAATCTCTCCCCCTTTGTGATCAATGGAAAAGGTATCTTTCCATCCGGGGCTTTTCCCCCTAACTGAACTGTCCTCTTATGGTGATTCCTCGTGTACATATAAGACATATAAGATAAGCATTCAAAAAGCATTCATTTTGGAGTAGAAATAACTCCAAGTCTTTGGCAAATATATTCAAAGGCTTCCCGTGGAAGTGGTTTTGTAAAGATATCTGCCACTTGTTCTTTTGTGCCCACATACTCAACTCTGATGTTCTTTTCTGCAACCTGTTCCCGTAGAAAGTGATACTTGATTGGAATGTGCTTCATCTTAGAGTGCATCACCGGGTTTTTTGAGATACTGATGGCACTTGTATTATCACAATATATTGGAATGGGCTCATCATACTCAACCTGTATATCTGTCAAATTTTGTTTCATCCAAAGAACTTGTGTACAACATGTTGTTGCTACAATATACTTTGCTTCGGCTGTAGATAGAGATACTGATGATCATTTCTTGATTAGCCATGATACCAAACACTCACCTAAGTAGAACATTGCTCCACTAGTGCTTCGTCGATCATCAATACAACCTGCCCAATCTACATCTGTGTAGGCAATAAGTGATATTNTTTCTTTTCCTTTTGGATACCATAATCCAAACTCTTATGTTCCTTTGAGATATCTGAAAATCCTCTTTACTACTAATACATGTGATTCCTTTGGTGCTGCTTGAAATCGTGCCACTTGTCCAACTGCCTGCATTACATCTGGTCTGGATGTTGTCACATATAGTAGGTTGCCAATCATTGACCTGTATTTCCTTTGATTTGTACACTTTGAATCGTCATCTTTGATCAACTTACAACTAGTTTGGATGGGAGTGATAACCGGTTTGCAATCTTCCATTCCAAACCCCTTTATCATTTCTCTGATATAATTGGTTTGAGAAATAAAAATTCCTTGGTTGCTTTGACGTATCTGAAGTCCCAGAAAGAAGGATAGTTCTCCAAGTAACGACATTTCAAATTCATTCTACATGTTTTTTGCAAATTTCTGGCTTAACCTGTCATCATCACTACCAAAAATAATATCATCAACATAAACTTCAATTAATAAAATATTACCTTGACTTACATTGATGTAGAGGTTGGTGTATGCACTTCCTTTTCTAAACTCTGCCTGCTGCAGATACATATCTAGTCTGGAGTACCATGCTCTAGGAGCCTGTTTTAGACCATACAAGGCCTTCTTTAATTTACATACATAGTATGTGTTCTCTAACAACTGAAATCATTCTAGTTGTTCAATGTAGACTTCTTCTTAAAGTTCCCCATTCAGAAAAGCTGATTTTACGTCCATCTGATATACTTTAACATTTTTGGAGCATGCATAAGCTAAAAGTAAACGAATTGCTTCCATTCTGGCAACTGGGGCAAATGTCTCTTCAAAGTAGATTCCTTCAATCTGTGCATATCCTTTACATACCAATCTAGCTTTGTTCCTTGTAACCTGTCCATCTTCATTCAATTTATTCCTGAAAACTCATTTTGTGCCAATCACATTCTTATTCTTTGGTCTTGGAACCAATTCCCAAGTGTCATTTTTCTCTATTTGATCCAATTCTTCATCCATGGCCTTATTCCAAAATTCATCATTGTTGGCTTCTTCAAAACAGTTTGGTTCAATTGTAGATAAGAGTTCTAGGTGTGTTTGTTCTGGCGAATGAATTTTTCTTCTAGTCTCAACTCCTGCATCTTTGTTTCCAATAATCTGATCTGAAGAATGATTCTTTTGTACTCATTTGCTAGGTGTCTTTGGAGATACTTTTTGAACTTGATCTTCTGCTTCTGTCGGATTATCTTCATCTTAATCTTCCTCTTCTACTTCTTTTTCATCTTCTTCAAAAATTTGTTCCATTGATTTGTTTTATTCTTCCTTTTATTCTGGTCTGCATGTTTCATCAATTTTTACGTTGATGCTTTCCACAACTTTGTTCAATCTTATATTTTAACACTTGTATTCTTTCCTTGTACTTGAGTAACCAACAAGTATTCCTTTTTCCACACAAGAGTCAAACTTTTCCATTCTGCCATCTTCTCTTTTGATGTAGCATTTGCTTCCAAAAACTCTGAAGTGCTTCACATTTGCTGGTCTTCCTTTCCATAGCTCGTAGGGAGTTTTATCAGTGTTGTTTATGAGCATTACTCTGTTTTGAATGTGAACTGTTGTATGCACTGCCTGTGTCCAAAATATATCTTTCAATTTGGAATCCATTAGCATTGTTCGAGCCATTTCTTGTACTGTCATGTTCTTTCTTTCAACAACTCCATTCTGTTGAGGTGTCCTAGCAATGGAGAATTGTCTTTTTATTCCATGACTGCTACAGTAGTCCATAAATTCCTTTGAAGTGAACTCTCCTCCATTATCAGATCTCAAACATTTGATTCTTGAATCCATCTCATTTTCAACCATTTCCTTGTAGATATTGAATTTTTCAAAAGCATATGACTTGTTCTTGAGAAATCAAACTGCAGTCACTCTTGTATAATCATCAACTAATAACATAAAGTATTTTTCACCTTTTAAGCCCTTTGTTGTAGTTGGTCCAACTAGATCAGTGTGCACAATTTCCAGTGGTCTTGTTGTTGAATATTCCTTTGATTTGAACATGTCTTTGTTTGATTTCCTTGTTGACAATGCTTGCATAAAGTGTTAGTTGGTTTCGTGATCTGGGGCATTTCTCTGACTGCTTCTCTTTTGTTGACTTTGACAAGGTTATCAAAATGCATGTGACCCATTCTTCTATGCCATAGCCAACTTTCATCTTCCTTTCCTAGACAACACTTTTCATTTCCAATTTCACTTAACACATATATGTTGTTTGAAGTTATTGCAGCTATACCAACCAATTTCCCTGAACCTTCTTTTCTTATCTCACACTTTTCTGAATTGAAAGTAATTTTATGACCTTGGTCACACATTTGACTCACACTTAGACGATTATGTTTCATATCTTCTACCAGTAGAACATTTTGTGCCTTTTCGTTTGTGTTCCCAATTCGGACTGTGCCTTCTCCAATGATTTTGGATGAATTATCATTTCTGAAGGAGACTGGTCCATTTTTTTTCTTTTCGTAATGTAAGAAATTTGTCTTTATCACTTGTCATGTGTTTTGAACATCCACTGTCAACATACCAACCGTGTTTCTTCTGCTTATCTTGTAGAGCGACTGTGCATTCTTCATTGTTATACTAATATTGCTTTCTTATCCATGTTGTTTTCTGAGGTTCTTATCTGTGATTGTTGTTATTCTATTGAGGTTCTTTAGGAGGGACTATCATTCTGCAATCTTTGGCCATGTGTCCAAAATTGTTACATTTGTAACATTCCACTTCAGTGATCAAAGATTCAAACATGTTATAACTTCTTCTTTGTGTGTCACTGGGTCTCCTTGAATAATCCCTTTGTGTATAACTCTCAAAGTTGTTATTGTTCCTGTTGTTAGCTCTGCAATTCACATCTTTATGTCCAAAATTATTACATGCATAACATAAACCAAAAAATATAGTTTGATACCTAGGAGTTGAAGATATTCTGAAAGGAGGTGCTCTTATTAATCCTTCTTCTTCGTGAGGCCTATCTGTCTGTTGTTGATTCTGAAATCTGAATCTTCTTGGTGGAGGAGTGTCCCTGTAATCTTCCTATCCTCTTTGATTGTTTCTACATAGCTCTTTGGATTTGTTTCTTGATCTGTTGTTTTGGAGCTTGATCCCTTTTCTATCTGATTATATCCAAGTCTGGACTTGTCAAGATGAGATTTTTTACTGTTGATAATGTCATCCAGAACTTTTGAGCTATTCTGCATATTTTTCTTTTGAATATCCTTTCTTAGTGTGACAAGTTTTGCTTCCAAGTTTCCAATGATCTTGTCCTTTTCTTCTAGTTGTTATTTGAGTGCTTCTTCAATTCTTTTATCTTCTTCTATTTGAAACTTCAATTTTGTGATCATTTGTTCTAGTTCTCGAGTGTCCTTTTTCTTGTCTAGTTCTGCTTATAGTTTCTTGTTTTTCTTCTTTTCTCTTCTGATAACTTCTATGGAACACATTAATTCTTCTCGATAGTCAACTTCTGCCTCTTCAATTTCTTCTTTGACTTCTTTACATTCTTCTTCGGCTTCTTCATATTCTTCTTCGGAGTCTTCTTTGTCAGAGTCTTTTACTGCCATGAATAGAACTCTTCATGTCTCATTGTCACTGACTTCATCTTCATCTAATGATGAGATGTATTCTTTGGTGTATAATATTTTCTTGAAAACTTTCTTTGTAGTTCTTTTGCCTTTATATGTGTTTTCCTTTTGAGTAGCCTTCATCATTTCTCTTTTTCTTATGAGGAAATTTGTTAGCAAAATGACCAATACCATCACAATTAAAACATATTGAAGGGAGCTTACCTCTATACCTATCGTTGGTTCTCTTGTTCAGTCTTTTGACGAAGTTGGCCACTTCTTCATCATATTTCGAGGCATCATTGTTGCTGCTATATTCTTCTTGTTCCTTTTTCTTTTGCTTTGATCTTTTGGATGCCTTGAAGGCTGCTTCTTTTACATCTAGATTTTCCTTCTCAGTTCTCATTTCATATGCTGTGAAGATTCCATACAATTCGTCCATGCTTATTGAGTCCAGATCCGATCTTTCTTCTAGTGCTGATATCTTTTGGTTGAATCTCATAGGAAGAGATCTTAGTATCTTTTGAACAATTGAAGATTCTTCAATTTCTTCTCACAATCATATGATTGCATTCACTGTTTCATCGAATTGTAAGAAGTAGGCTGTGATATCTTCATCTTCCTTCATTTTTAGTTGTTCGAACTGACCTCTGTAAGTCTGAAGCTTTGTTGCTTTGACTTTTGTATCTCCTTCATAAATATTTTGAAGCTTGTCCCAAATCCCTTTAGCGTATTTACAGTGTGCAAATTTGGTGAATACAGTATCACTGAGACCATTCAAAAGTGCATTTGTGGCTTTGGAATTATTCTCACCGAGTTTTACTACTTTTTCATTTGTTGGTGGAACTGGTGGTGTTGTGTATCCATCTACAATTGATTGCCAAACTTGAAATCTTTGTGCCTGTATATATGTCCTCATTCTTATGCTCCAAAAAGCATATTTATGTCCATCAAACTATGGTATTCCATTTTTATATGAGTTGGTACTCTCCATGATCTACCTTTCAGTGGTTAAACTGATTTCTAAAGGAACCTGCTCTGATACCAATTGTTGGATTACTGAGAGGGGGGGTGAATCAGTAATAGAGAAATTTAATTATTTTTAACCATATAATCCAAGTGTTATATCAATGAAGCATTATCATCCAATAACTGCAGAGTAAATAAGCAATGAAAAAATGAACAAACATACACATACACAGTACACAAGTGTTTTACGNTTTTTATATGAGTTGGTACTCTCCATGATCTACCTTTCAGTGGTTAAACTGATTTCTAAAGGAACCTGCTCTGATACCAATTGTTGGATTACTGAGAGGGGGGGTGAATCAGTAATAGAGAAATTTAATTATTTTTAATCATATAATCCAAGTGTTATATCAATGAAGCATTATCATCCAATAACTGCAGAGTAAATAAGCAATGAAAAAATGAACAAACATACACATACACAGTACACAAGTGTTTTACGTGGAAACCCAAATCGGGAGAAAATCACAGAATGTTTTTTCTTATATGTCTTGAAGAATTACATTCATTGGAAGCACCAACTTCCTTTGTTTTCCAGCTACAACTGGAAGGAGGCTCCAACCCCCTAGTTTCTCAGGTTACAACCTGAGGGAATCTCCAACTCCTCAATTCTCTGGCTACAACCAAAAGGAGGCTACAACCCCCTATGTTTTTCGGCTACAACCGAAAGGTGGCTACAACCACCTGTCCTTGCCCCATCCTGCCACCCTGAAGTAGAAGTAGAATGATGGAACCACTGTCAACCTGTCACTGTGAGATATACTGTTGTAAATCTGTACCAATAAATCTGAACCATGCATCAACCTGTAATCAACCTGTACCATAAACAAGTGCATCAACCATGCACCAATCTGTACCAAATAAATTGTAATCAAACTGTACCATAAACAAGTGCATCCAACCATGTATCAAGTATGTACCAATCATGTGTCAACTACTCATAAACTATGACTCATCAATATATACCAACATCATCAACTACACACCTCATGTATGTGTCAACTCATCAACTACTTGACTCAACCATGTACTCAACATGTACCTCAAACAAAAGCCCTCATCAATTTCATCATCCAATTCTGATTTGTATCTCTATATTAGACCTGGTGTATATGATCACATTCCTTCAAACCTTCCTTAACTTTGACAACAAGAGACTAGCATTTTCATCAAACTTTTATTTAGTCTCACATGCCTAGTTTTGGATTAGTCAACAACCTAACTTGAAGTAATCATAACTTTGTACTTGTAATGTATAAAGATCTAAAAATTATATACAATGTTCTTCAATGTGTTTTATGAAATTCCTCTAGGTTTCACTACTTAGAACCTCTCAGAAAAAAATTTATAACAAAAATGGCATACCTTGTTGAATTCTGGCTTATTCTAGAGAGTGACCTTGTAGAGTGTGCCCCGCACAGAATATTTGTTGAATTGATCTAAACCAATTACACAGAATAATACAGACTGTTCCCTAACCAACACATTTGGTTTCATGAAATTTGGATCTGTTATGAAGAAGTTATGTTGTTTTTACCCGAAACACCTGGTTTTGACTAGTTTCAGGACTAGCCACAAACCCCATTTTCCACGTAGTGTAACTCCCAAAATACAATGACCCACAAGATGAATTTTTTACCATAGATACTTGCATATGTTTTCTCAATGGCATAGAAATTTTACTGTTTGAATAGCGAAAATGGTGAGATGACCTGTAAATAACATACCTTAGAAAGCACCATCAAAAGAATTTATCCTTCCTTGCATTTCGGCCTTCTTTTCTTCACCTTTCCTTAGAATTTTGGCTTAGATATCCTTGGTTACCTCAGACACATATAGATATTCAATATTCTCAAGTGTGATTAAAATGAGAGAGCCTTGCCTCTTATTTATACTCTCCAAGTAGCTTCCTTAAAAACGTCTTCTAGGTCACTTGGCCCCACTTTCCTTATTTTAGGGTTAACCCACTTCTAATTTCTCCATTAAATTTATTATTTAAATAATTTATTTTGTATTCACTTTGAATTATAGTACACTCATCACTTCACTTTATTATTTACCTTTTAAAAACCCTTAAACCACTTTGACTACTTTG
>JASDQU010736173.1:152132-180567 GCA_032191745.1 Picea mariana
AGAAATGAAAAATTTTGCTTTTAAAATTTATATGATGCAAAGGCTCGAAGATACAATTTTTTTTTTATCTTAGAGATCAAAAATCCAAGATCTGTTTCAACACCACCATTGCCAGCGTTCTTGATCTAGATGGAGAACACCATACTGAAGTTTGGCAAAGTCATCTGTAATGTTGTAGAGAGAGAAATAATGTTCCATTTGGGTGACCCAACCAATGGGGTCTGAGCCATCAAATTTGGTTACATCCACCCGCGGAAGGCGTATGTCCCGTTGAAAGTGATGGGGCTGAAAGGAATGGGAAGAAGTTTCACCTTCAGTCTTTGTATGTGCATCAGGAAAAGAGTCATCGGTAGGGATCTTGAGTTTGGTGCAGAGTGATGCAAAGATAGATTCAAGCTGGGTGGTCAGTNTACGGATGCATTTATGGTGGTATTGATGGATGCATCACGGGAGGCAATAGTAGCACTGAGTTGTTTCACTTCTTGTTGGGTCTCGAGGAAACCAGATTGCAAGGTGTTGAAGTGAGACTCTAGTTCTTGGCTATGGGTATGGGTTATACTTTGGTCTGAAGAATGTTGTAGTGCTGAAATCCCCAAATTCTTAACTAGAAAGAAATGTGTATTTACTTGGCAACCTGAATGCAGATGCACGGCAATAGATCTTGTCGGTTTAATTTGTTTATGTTTATGTTTATGTTCCCCAAGGGTTAGGTATTCAAGGGTTCTATAGACAAGGGTTTGCCCTATGCTATAGCTCTCTGATATACATGCGAGGTCCAACAGTAGTACTCAGCCCAATATCTCAGGGCACTAACTAAGGAGGATAGACCATACCCTTAGTCGTACTACCCAACTACCCAAGTACTAGAGAGTATCTTCCCGAGTGCTGTTCTCGATGACACTATAGCAGTCCGGTGGCTGATAGGTTTATCTAAAGAGGGCTTCAGGAAATCTAGGTTGATCCATACGCATGTTATTTCTGATGCGCTACCACTCGAAGGGGTACCAACAGGGGTTACAAGGGTGGCCAACAGATGTGCGCTTAAGAACCACTTGTATTTCCTACGTGTATGAATCCCTCAACCGTAGGTTTATGCGTGTAACGACATATCTCTATGGCTTAAAGACGTCGAAATACATCTCTACCCTGAAAAAAAATACCCACAATTTCTGCCAAGGAAAGTGCTCTGATACCACTTGCAAGATACCAGATATATAAAATATGCAGAACATAAATAAAATGCTAGAAATGGCAGAATAATAGTAAAATATCCAGCATAATCTTCACAATAACACAAAAATGATATAAGAATAGCAATAGAAATATCACTTTGATTCAGAAAGAAATGTTCACAGGCCTCTTCGAGGGGGAAACCTCCAATCGAGCAGCGCTCTATTACAATAATCTTCAAGCTAGGGTTTTCATACCCTCGACCCTTATTTATACTAAATATGTCTATTAAGAGAAACATCTAGAGGAAGATCCTTCTAGAAGTGGAAGCTTCTATTAGGTCTTCTTACATCTACCTTATTCTATTTTATTGAAAGGCTTTATTAATATTGACCTTTATTACATCTGAATACATTGATCTACCTATGTGCGGGTTAGGACCTTAACAAGGACCTCGAGGAGATAACTAAGGAATGGGTAGCCAACTTCTTTATCCCTGTTGACCCTGCAGAGATGTCTGATCCTGAACTTGACAGCCTAAAGGTCTCTCACATAGAACATGACACACTCGGAACCAGTAGAAGGAAGAAAATAGAATAAGTCCAAGACTTAAGAAGCACCTCAGAAAATACTACTTCAGCATCACCTGGCCGAGGGGGTGATGACGAGGTAGAAGAGATCAATGGAAAAGAATATGAGAAAAAGAAAGGTGAAGTAACACTACCCATAGATGAGGCCGATCCTTTGAAGAAGAGGAAGGTTAATCCCCCGAAACCCTTTTCTCAAAAGAAATCCAGAGCCACTGTGACTAAGATAAAGACTTTGCTCACTGTTGATGACTTTGACTTCATCATCGCAACTGTAAATGATGCCTCATAGGAAATCTTGCAGAAAAGAGAATCCAAGAAGGAGGATATGTATGAAAGAATTGAAGTCGAGCTCCGAGGAGTACAACAGGCCCTTCAGTCCAGTCGCGCAGTGTCCACTAGGCCCCTGACATCGAGAGAACCAGAATTGGGAGATGATCTAGCCCAACTCCGACGACTAGCTGATGCGACCAAAGCTCGCCTTAGTCACGCACAAGAAGAAATAGAACAATCCACACAGGCCTTGAAGCAAGTGCAAGAAGTAATAGTAGAACAACACCGGGTTGCAGAGCAGGGGAAGGTTTCCCTCCAGACAAAGTTTGAAGAGGAGAAAGCATAGATTCAACATGAAAAAGAACAGTTGCTCGCAGAGCAACTCGAAGTGCAAGAAGCAGTAAACAAAGCACTTATCTTTGTGATAGGCTTAGAGTTGAAGGTAGAATACCAAGTCGTGCATCAAGTAGACCATCTCGCAAAATCTATCCAGCAGCTACAACAAAGAATAGCATACTTAGAGCTCCGCACGATGCCCGACACTCCCCAGTATGTGAGGGATCAAAGGGAAGAAACTGCTCGAGGCACAGTTGAAAGAATCAAGGACCTCACCTTGGAATGTAAAAACCTGAGTGATCACAGTGCCCAAACGTATGAGCGACTCACTGTGAATCCATAACTAAAGACACTAGAGTCACAACTCCAAGAGGCGAAGTATCAAGCAGAAACAATACAGGCATAGTTGAAGCCTTTGTTATCTGTTGAAAGAATGAAGCGATCCAAAGAGTAGTGCACTGCTCAATAGTAGGTCCATGCTATTTAGAGAAAACTCATGTAAGTTACTTAGAGGCTCCAACATATACAGGATGAGTCTTGCCAACTATTCGTAGAAATTGAAGCTCAAGGAGCAGAACTAGAACAAGTCATCATTGCAGTAGAACAACGCCTAGAGGGACCTGTCAATGAAGTTGTTATCCAAGAGTTTTTTGAATAGGAGACCGTGGAACAATGACAAGTCAAAGAATCTTGAGCCAAGCTTGATGATTTTGAGGTAGAATTATCCTGATCATAGTGACTTGGGACAAGTCATAGGTGAGTGTTGGGGGCCTGTTGGCCCTTGACCAAGTTTTGAGGATCCTTGGTCATGTTTGACCTATTTTTGGGACTTCAACAGGCTATCGAACGTGGAGAGCAATACGAAGTGGATATCGTGATATCTTGTCCCCCTTTTAGGGATTTTTTGGATTTTGGATTATCTAACGAGTATGGGTATGTCATCCCATGGGCTTACCCATGTTTAGGCCCAATTTTGTAATGTATAAATAGATGCTAGGTAATGTAGTGAGTATGAATGGATAAGTGTGAATGACAATTCACTTGTAAGTGATGCTGAGTGCAAGTAACATTTGTAAGTGCTTTGTGTATGTTTCCAAGACTGAGTGCAAGTGGTTGTAAGGACTATATATAGGCTTTGTGTTATAACCTGGCTTGGGGAAGGAGGATCTAGCGAAGAGTGCGTAGATCTCCTGTCCTTTGTGAAGTTGATCTAAAGGCTTTGTGCATGTAAGAATATTGAAGAAATCTAATAAAGAAGACGAAGAGTTGGTGGACATAGCCCCAGGGTGGGGGTGAACCATGTACATCTTGTGTTGTGAATGCTTTGTGCGATGTATTGATGTATTTATGTATTTACTTGCTTAGTATTTTGATATAGATGAATGATAAGTAGATCTATTGTTTCTTTGTGCTCAACAGTGAGAGTAAATGTTGGATCCAACCTGTGTGAATGTTCTTAGTGCTTGAATCTGGTAGATATGTTCTATTGTCATGTTAAGTGTTGCTAGACACTAGATCTGGTTTAATACTGCGATGATCTGTAATTAGGGTTTTACCTGCGAAGTAGATACTAATTAAACATTGATGAACAATATTGCTAAGTGCTTTGTCAAGGTGTTACAATCACATATTTGTGTCCCATATAAGGTTGCAGAAACTGGAGTCCTGCAACCACCCCTGCCTCTACCTTGGGTGAGACTTCATCTGCTTTGCAAGTATTGCCAAAAGGGATGGTAGTTAGGGTTTTTTTGGTGCGATTTTGTAGCATTGAACCCTGGGTATATATCTGTGCCAACAATTTATCCTCCTTTGAGTGGCATCTGGTTCAACATATTTCTCCTGTAGCAATCTCATCATTGGAAATCCTAATGAAGTAGGAAATATTGCCTCTGTGCCATATACAATCCTGAAGGGTGAAGTGGAAATAAACCTTTTGGTAGTGATTATTTCAGCCCATTGTGCGTATATAATCTTCTTGTGCCAAGCTTTCTTGTTATCCTGCATAATTTTTTTGATAATTCTGGTCAAAATTTCATTGGATGACTCATCCAACCCATTACCTTGAGGGTAATAAGTGTTGGAATGACCAAGAGTTATATTGTAATCACTGTAAAATTTTTCCATATTTTTGGACTTGAATGTTTCTGCATTGTAAGTAATGATTTTAACTAGACTTCCAAATCTAGAGAAAATATTGTTTTGCAAAAATTGAATGATAATAGTATCGGTGGATTTCCTTGTGGGGACTATTTCAATCCACTTGGTGAAGTAGTCTGTGGTTGTTAGTATCCACTTATGCTGAGTTGAGGACTATGGATGAATTTATCCTATGAAATCAAGGCCCCATTGCCTAAATGGTGCTTCAACAGAGATAGGATTCAAAGGAAAAGGATGTAGTTTTCTCTTCCCATCAAAAATTTGGCATTCATGACAGCTTGAGACTTCTTTGTAAACATCAGAAAAAATGCTAGGCCAATAGAACCATGCCCTCAATATTTTGTGCACAGTAGTTTTCCAATGTGCCCCCCACAATCACCTTTATGAAACTCTCTAATGGTTTTTTCTACTTCTTCCTCGAGAAAAAAACTCAACAAGATCCCACCTGAATATTTCCAATACATAGATTGGTCTAGAATGAAAAACTTTGTTTCTTTTGGCTTAAAAAACATGGCCTTGGTTTTTCTCAATTCAGGGGGAGCCTGCAAATTTATTAATACATAAATGATGTCATCTTACCATGGGGAATGAAGGAATTTTTTAGATACCTGAGAAAATTTTTCTTCTTCTGAATCTACTGATAAATCAACAATGAAATTAATTCCCAAAATCTCACAATTTGACTTTGCCATCAGCTTTGCAAGTCCCTGCCCCTTGATCAACTTTGTAGGTTTGATCTCGAGGTCATACTCCAACAAAAATGATATTCATTTTCCCCTTTTACCCTCAGGATCAAGTTGATTCATAAAGTCCTTTACAGAACTGTTAGGCACATAAGAAATGGCATGGGTGTTGATTAAGGTTGGTTGTCATTGATGTCAACCCTTGAAGAAAGTCCTGCAGCACAAAGGTTCAGGTAATGGACCCAATATTGTTTGATGTAAAGATGACTCATTATTTTCTTGTCATGATTGATAAGAAGTAAAGATGGATGAACTCCAAAGTGATCCCCTTATGGTGAAAGCCCTCACGGGAAGATTCTTTGCAGAGTAAGAGAACCCATGCTTAATTGTGGAATAATGAGAATAAGGATAATGAATTTTTCAGGTAAACTATCCTAAATGGATATTTCTTGTCATTCCATTTCCGGTGGTATGTGGAACGTCACATAACTCCTCACGGTTAGAGAGTTATGGCCATGAGAAGTTGGAGACCCTAGGTTTGGGTAATGGACCCAAGTTTGTTTGATGGATAATGGTATGAGTTATGATATACTTTCATATAATACTATTTTATATGGATATTACATGTCATTCCATTTCTATATCTATGTGGAACGTCACATAACTCCTCACGGTTTGAGAGTTATGGCCTTACGAAGTTGGAGGACCCTCATATGTCATCTAGAAGCCCCAAAAGATCAAAGTAGTCAAAGTGGTTTAAGAGATTTTAAAAGGTAAATAACAAAGTGAAGTAATGAGTGTATTATAATTCAAAGTGAATACAAAATAAATTATTTCAACAATAAATTTAATGGATAAATTAGAAGTGGGTTAACCCTAAAGTAAGGAAAGTGGGGCCAAGTGACCTAGAAGATGTTTTTAAGGAACCTACTTGGAGAGTATAAATAAGAGGAAAGGATATCTCATTTTAAACATACTTTAGAATATTGAATACCTATATGTGTCTGAGGTAACCAAAGGATATCTAAGCTGAAATTCAAAGGAAAGCTAAGAAAAGAAGGTCGAAATGCAAGGAAGGATAAATTATTTTGATGGTGCTTTCTAAGGTATGTTATTTACAGGTCATCTCACTATATTTGCTATAATGTTTTTTTCTATAATGATTCAAATCATGAAATTTATATTCCATTGAGAAAATATATCCAAGTATCTTTGGTAAAAACTTCATATTTTGGGTCGTTTTATTTTGGGAGTTACACTCCATGGAAAATAGGGTTTGTGGCTAGTCTTGAAACTAGTCAAAAACAGGTGTTTCGGGTAAAAACGTCATAACGTCATTATAATAGATCCAAATTTAGTGAAACCAAATTTTTTGGTTAGGGTACAATATTTAGTATGTTGTGTAATATTTTCAGATCATTTCAACAAATATTCAGTGTGGAGCACGCTCTACAAGGTCGCTCTCTAGAATAAGCCAAAATTCAGCAAGGTATGCCATTTTTGCTATAACTCTGTTTCTGAGAGGTTCCAAGTAGTGAAACTTGGAGGAGATACATAAAACAAACTGAATAACATTGTGTATCATTTTCATATATTTATACATTACATGTACAAATTTATGATTACTTCAATTTAGGGTTGTTGACTAATCCAAAACTAGGCATGTGAGACTAAAGAAAAGTTTGATGAAAATGATAGTCTCTTGTTTTTAAAGTTAAGGAAGCTTTGCATGAATGTGATCATATACACCAGGTCTTTTACAGAGCTACACGTCATATTTGGATTATGAAATTGATGACGGCTTTTGGTTATGGTACATGTTGAGTACATAGTTGAGACAAGTAATTGATGAGTTGGCACATACATGAGGTGTATAGTTGATGATATTGGCACATATTGATGAGTCATATTTGATGAGTAGTTGACACTTGATTGGTACATAATTGGTACATGTTTGGATGCACTTGTTTATGTTATAGGTTGATTACAAGTTGTTTGGTACAGGTTGGTGCATGGTTGATGCACTTGTTTATGGTACGGGTTGATTACAGGTTCAGCTACAGGCTGATGCATGGTTCAGATTTATTGGTACAGGTTTATAGCGGTATATCTCACAGTGATAGTGTGACAGTGTTTCCATCATTATACTTCTACTTCAAGGTGGTTGGACAGGGCAAGGATAGATGGTTATAGCCAGATAAAATAGGGGGTTGTAGCCTCCTTCTGGTTGTAGCCAAAGAATTGGGGAGTTGGAGCTTCCCTCAGGTTGTAGCCTGAGAAACTAGGGGGTTGGAGCCTCCTTATAGTTGTAGCTAGAAAACAAAGGAATTTGGTGCTTCCAATGAATGTAATTCTTCAAGACATATAAGAAAAAACATTTCGTGGTTTCCTCCCGATTTAGGTTTCCACATAAAACACTGGTGTACTGTGTATGTGTGTGTTTGTTCATTAGTTAATTGCTTATTTACTCTATAGTTATTGAATGATAATGCTTCATTGATATAACACTTGGATTATATGGTTAAAAGGGATTAAATTGCTCTATTATTGAGTCACCCCCTCTCTCAATAATCCAACAATTGGTATCAGAGCCGGTTCCTTAAGGAAATAGTTTAACCACTGAAAGGAGATCATGGATTATTATGAGAATGGAGTACCAATGTTTAATGGTCATAATGCTTTTAAGTATGAGATATGGAGCATAAGGAAGAAATTATTTTTACATAAACAGGGACATTATATTTGGCTATCACTTGTTACAGGATATGATAGTTCAAAAAGGGCAAAGACTGCAACCAAGAAGGAATTGAGGAAGAATAACAAAATAGCAATGGATTTCATATGGGAAGGATTACCTAATATGGTAAGAGAAAAGGTTGGTAAATGTTCATCAACAAAAGAACTTTGGGATAAGTTACATGACATATATTCTTCACCCATCATAGATCTAGAAAATGTCAAAGAAGATGCAGATACAAATCAAGAAGAATTATGTTCACCATGTCAAGAAGATTCAAAAGATGAAGAGTACATAATCACCAGAGGTATGTTGTTTTGTGTTAATTGTGAAAAACGCAGACATCTTGAAATAGAATGACATGAAGGAAATGAGACAGGAAAAATAATTGAAAAGGAAGAAAATTATGAAGAAGAATTGATTAGTGCTTTAGATGAACTAAGAGAAGAAAACAATTCACATTTTTGAATAATCCCAACAGGTCATCGCAAACTTAAGAACTCAGCTAGAAGAAGCTAGAAAGATCGAAGAAAATATTGAATATCAAAAGCAATGTTTGGAAACCAGCATAGTAGCACAAAAGGAAGAAACAGAAATGAAAGAGAAGATATTGACAGATCATCTTAAGGAAAGAACTAACGATCTAAACCATCTTGAGGCAGAGTTTGGTCAAGAAGAGAAAGGACTTGAAGAAGAAATAATCACATTAAAAATTTATCTTGAATAAGAGAAAAGAACAGAAGAAGTCATGAAGTCTCAGATAATGAAGAAAGAAGAAGACGTTGAAAAGCTTAAAGAAGAAGTTGTCACATTGAGAAGTAAACTCGCCAAGCTCAACACGAATGTTGAAGAGACAGAAACATTCACATCAGTTATAGAGAATGAAGAGAAGCACTCTAGGTTGCTATAAAAGAATAATGAAGAAAATAGAAAGAGTTATGCAGAAGTACTCAAAGGAAGGAATCATGATCAACCAGAATCTAAGAAAATTATTAAAGATACATATTCAAGGGGGCCATCCATGTTCCAGATACAAAGAAGCTTCAATCATGATCATGATCAGTCAAGATAAAAATTCAGAAGGACTACTCCACAAAGAATATCATTCACTCATAGGTATGCAAATTTATTTTATGGTCATTGTTTTTATTGTACTAACTTTGGACATAAGGTTGTAGATTACAAGGGTGATAAAAGAAATGTTCAAGCAAGAAGTGCCCATGTGGTTGCACGTAACATTGAGTGTTACAAATGTCATAACTATGGACACATAGCCAGTGATTGTAGAAGCATGATCGATACTTCCATGAAAGAGAATAGTGATATCAGATATAAGAAAGTATGGATAAGAAAACAAGAAGAACAGGTGAACAAAGACCAGGCACCAGAGATTGCAATATTGGAAATAAAACGAGATGAAGAAAATTATACAGAGAAAAAGAAATATGTCAGATACATAAAGGTTTTGAAAATAACTAAAATAAAGGAAGGGAAAGTAAACAAGGAACAGGTTAAAGAGATTGTAGTTTCAGGCATTGCAACGAAAGATGAATCCACAGACAGAAAGAAAGAAGTCAGAGCTCAGAGAGATAATGAATCTACCCATGAATATGATGATGAATCTACCAATGAAGATGATGATGAACACACATCAGAGCAGGAAATTTTCTGAGCCATACGGCTTAGAGACTCCTACGTAATATGAATATTAGACAGGGGGAGTCTATGTGATAGTTGTGATAGACCAAAGAACCATCCTTCAAGCAGCTTGCAGAGTTTGAGAAGACAGGTTCAGAGAAACCAGTTAACAGAAGTACAGTTTGATAGTATAATGATACATGGGTTATCATTATGGATAGTTGCACAAGTAGATTTTTGGATAGTATGGACAGAGATGGATTAGTAAGAACACTTAGTATGTTTGGATAGATATATGATAGTGGACAAGAGCATGGATTCATAGACTGGTTCAGAGACAAAGGAACATTATCTTAATGGATGATAATTACACAGGAAATGGCTCAAAAAATGTTAATGGATTACAAATTGATAGATAGTTTTTTGGAAACAGGCAGTGCATACAAGAGTTCACACTCAAAACAGAGTAATGCTCAGAAACAACAGTGACAAAACTCCCTACAAGCTATGGAAAGGAATACCAGCAAATGTGAAGCACTTCAGAGTTTTTGGAGGAAAATGCTACATCAAAAGAGAATATGGAAGAATGGGAAAGTTTTACTCTCATGTGGACAAAGGAGTAATTGTTGGTTACTCAAGTACAAGGAAAGCATACAAGTGTTACAATATAAGATTGAACAAAATTGTGGAAAGCATCAGCGTAACAATTAATGAAACAGGCATAAGAAAATGAATCAATGGAACAACCTTCCTAAGAAGAAGCAAAAGATGAAAAAAAAGTAGAAGAGGAAGATGAAGATGAAGAGAATCTGACAGAAGCAGAAGAGCAAGTTCAACAAGTATCTCCAAATACACCTAGCAAACGAGTACAAAAGAATCATCCTTCAAATCAGATTATTGGAAACAAAGATGCAGGACTTGAGACTAAAAGAAAAACCCATTCACCAGAATAAACACACCTAGCACTCTTATCTACAATTGAACCAAACTATTTTGAAGAAGCCAGCAAGGATGAATTTTGGAATAAGGCCATGGATGAAGAATTGGATCAAATAGAGAAAAATGACACTTGGGAATTGGTTCCAAGACCAAAGAATAAGAATGTGATCGGCACAAAATGAGTTTTCAAAATAAAATTGAATGAAGATGGACAGGTTACAAGGAACAAAGATAGATTTTTATGTAAAGGATATGCACATATTGAAGGAATTGACTTTGAAGATACATTTGCCCCAATTGCCAGAATGGAAGCAATTCGTTTAATTTTAGCTTATGCATGCTCCAAAAATGTTAAAGTATATCAGATGGATGTAAAATCATCTTTTCTAAATGGGGAACTTGAAGAAGAAGTCTACATTGAACAACAAGAAGGATTTCAGTTGTCAGAGAACACAAACTATGTATGTAAATTAAAGAAGGCCTTCTATGGTCTAAAACAAGCTTCTAGAGCATGGTACTCCAGACTGGATAAGTATCTGCAGTAGACATGGTTCATAAAAGGAGGTGCAGACATAAATATTTACGTCAAGGTAAGTCAAGGTAATATTTTATTAATTGAAGTTTATGTTGATATTATTTTTTGGTAGTGATGATGGCAGGTTAAGCCAGAAATTGCAAAAAACATGCAGAATGAATTTGAAATGTCATTACTTGGAGAAATATCCTTCTTTATGGGACTTCAGATACGTCAAAGAAACCAAGGAATTTTTATTTATCAAAACAAGTATATCAGAGAAATGATAAAGAGGTTTGGAATGGAATATTGCAAACCAATTATCACTCCCATGCAAACCAGTTGTAAGTTGAGAAAAGATGATGATTCGAAGTCTGCAGATTAGAGGCAATATAGGTCAATGATTGGCAGCCTACTATATGTGACAACATCCAAACCAGATGTAATGCAAGCTATTGGACACACCTACCACACTTAGAGGGGGGGGGTGAATGAGTGTGGGGATCTTTTTCCCAAAACTTCCCTCTTACACAAAAACTCCTTAGTTAACATTCAACATTTGCTCATTACTCATTGTTCTCATTTATAATCAGTTATATGTGAATACATATCAGCAACATATATCAGCAACATATCATCAACAAATCATCTCCACAAGGAACACAAAGAACACAAGATGTATGTACAATTTTTCTTTTTATTACGGACTTCAATCCAGGGGTTTTTCAGCAACAAATGAATAGAGTAAAACTCTACAAGAGAACCAGATCTATATGAAAGACTCATCTTACATTCTTAGCACCAACTGATATGAGGCAACAATCCTCAACAAATATCAATCTGTCAACATAAACAAGTGCATCAACCATGCACCAACTTGTGCCAAACAACCTGTAATCAACCTGTACCATAAACAAGTGCATCCAACCATGTACCAAGTATATACCAGTGTCAAATAATCATCAAAAATGACTGATCGATATGTACCAACATCATCAACTATACACCTCATGTATGTGCCATCTCATCAACTGCTTGTCTCAACCATGACTAGTTTTGCATTAGTCAACAACCCCAACTTGAAATAATCATAAATTTGTACCTGTAATGAATAAAGATATAAATCTGATATACAATGTTATTCAGTGTGTTTTATGAAATTCCTCTAGGTGGCACTACTTGGAACCTCTCAAAAAAGGCGTTATAGAAACAATGGCATACCTTGCTGAATTTTGGCTTATTCTAGAGAGTGACCTTGTAGAGCATGGCCCACACAAAATATTCGTTGAATTTATATAAAAATGTTACAAAACATACTAAATCCTATACCCTAACCAAAACATTTTATCCCACTAAATTTGGATCTTTTCTGAAGAAGTTATGATGTTTTTACCCGAAACACCTGTCTTTGACTAGTTTCAGGACTAGCCACAAACCCTATTTTCCACGGAGTGTAACTCCAAAAATTAAATGAACCACAAGATGAATTTTTTACCACAGATACTTGGGTATGTTTTATAAATTTCATAGAAATTTCACGGTCTGAAGCATTATAGACAAAACGTTATAGCGAAAAATGGTGAGATGGACTATAAATAACATACCTTAGAAAGCACCATCAAACGAATTTATCCTTCCTTGCATTTCGGCCTTCTTTTCTTCACCTTTCCTCAGAATTTAGGCTTAGATATCCTTGGTTACCTCAGACACATATAGATATTCAATATGCTCAAGTGTGATTAAAATGAGAGATCCTTGCCTCTTATTTATACTCTCCAAGTAGCTTCCTTAAAAACATCTTCTAGGTCACTTGGCCCCACTTTCCTTATTTTAGTGTTAACCCACTTCTAATTTCTCCATTAAATTTATTATTTAAATAATTTATTTTGTATTCACTTTGAATTATAGTACACTCATCACTTCACTTTATTATTTACCTTTTAAAAACCCTTAAACCACTTTGACTACTTTGACCTTTTGGGGCTTCTAGATGACATGTGAGGGTCCTCCAACTTCGTAAGGCCATAACGCTCAAACCGTGAGGAGTTATGTGACATTACACATACCACCAGAAATGGCATGACATGTAATATTCATATAGAATAGTATTGTCTGAAAATATATCATAACTCATACCATTACCCATCAAACAAACTTGGGTCAATTACCCAAACCTGGGGTCTCCAACTTCTCATGGCCATAACTCTCTAACCATGAGGACTTATGTGACGTTCTACATACCACCAAAAATGGCATGAAAAGAACTATACATATAGGATAGTTTCCCTAACAAATTGAATTTCCTTCATCTCATTATTCCACATACAAGCATGGGTCCTCCAACCATTCTTCTAGGATAACTCAATCCACAAAGTGTCTTTCCGTGAGGGATTTCACCATAAGGGGACAACTTTGGAGTTCATCCATTTGTGCACATTATCAATCATGATAAGACAATAATGAGACATATATACATTTTTTCAACAATGTATCGTATACCAATGAAACCACATCGATCCATATTCATCATGTATCAATGACAACTCATTGATCCATCTTCATCATATCAATGACAAATCATTGATCCATCTTCATCTATTCATTATCATCAAGGCCAATACATATTATATTACATCAATCATCAATCAATCAATCATTTGACATCAATCAATGAAACAAACCATTGGCATCAATGACAACGTGATCCAACAATCTCCCCCTTTGGCATTGATGGAAATACCAACATTGATGTTGTTATCACTACAAGAAACTCCTTAGGGTTGTAGACTAAGGATGCTTGGTAACTTAAAAATAATGTGTAGGTATGCTTGGAACAATGGGATCCTCAATGATTAATGTAATAGACAACTCATCATACATCAAAACAAACAGTGCTTTCAGGAAACAATAATCAGATCAAGTAATTTGAAAGGAGAGGATGAAGAACACTAATCTTGATTTCCAAATACAACTGGATGTAGGGCTTAATGAAAGATAGAAATAAATCCTTCACTTCAAGTCTATGATCTCAATAAAGAGATGACAGTATTCATAAGCTAAGATAAACTGAAATAAAGTACAGAAAAGGAAACATGAATATTTTTGATATTGAAAGCGAAAGGAGACTGTAATTTTATTATGCAATAAGAGTCTATACAGTAGCACAAAATGTATTCCCAGTTTGAACCCATATCTCTTAGAAACGCTAGGCATTTATAGCCTCTTACAATCAGTTTTTAAGATCCTGAAAACTTGGATCTGTATCTAAAAATAGCAAATCAAATTAACTAAGACAATCGATAAAAAAGACTAGTGGCTAGACTAGCATTCGAACTATCTTCCATATCAAAATTTGACATCTGTACTTCATCAGCTTCTAGAATCCGTTGTGTCATGAAAAAGGTAAAGGCACCTGTCTTTGTAGCTGGATTTATTCAATTACTCATAGTTGAAACTTTAGGAGACCGATTTAGCATGTGGTTTTCAAAATCTCCAAGAATATCTTATGCTGAGTATTTTCTAACTAAGTAGTTAACCCTTTAATGCTCTGGAATCTCTTTAAATCCTTTGAAAATTTCCCTGCTCCATCTTTAGCTTTCAAAAATTCTTTTTGTGATTTCACCAACTAACTCGCTTTATGATTCGCTGGTTAGCTGGTGAAAGCTTTGTCTTTCACCAGCTAACTGGTCGTAAATTAACCCTTTGCACTGGTGAAAGCTCTGCCTTGGCCAAAAGGAACTTTCACCTCCAAAACTATTCTTTTATCAAAAACTTAGCGTGTCTCTGCTTTATCTCCTTTCATATTCACAACAACTTGGGCTAGCACTTGCAGATCTGGGTGTGACTTCTGTTTCTATTTCAATTTTCTATTCTTCCTCTTAAGGTGTTTTGCTAACCACCATAGACTGTTATAATATTTGGTAATCTTCTTCTTTCTCTTCTTGTCCTTGACACTTTCACGAGCTAACTTCTCAAATGCAGCATTTGTTTCTGTGAAATTATCAGACAAAGTTTTGTATCTCTCCTTTATTACTCTTTCTAAGACCTCCTGWTGAGCAATCACTTCTTTCATTTGTTTAATTTTCTGTGATTTCTTAGACCCTTTTCTCTTTGATGTTTCCACTTCATCAGTGGGGGTAAAAGTCTCACAATCCTGTGMAAATTCAATGGAGTGTTCAGGGATTTTAATGGTTGGACTTTCATCTTCTTGCTCAGGCTCTGTTTCTGAGTTTGTGTATGGAAGATTCAGGATATTTGTCTTCTTTTCTATAGGCTTCTCTAAAGTGGTTTCAAAATCTAACTTTTTCTTTGACCTRTGAGATTTT
This sequence comes from Picea mariana, assembly GCA_032191745.1. Classification (NCBI taxonomy): domain Eukaryota; kingdom Viridiplantae; phylum Streptophyta; class Pinopsida; order Pinales; family Pinaceae; genus Picea; species Picea mariana. Next base: position 167,492 of record JASDQU010736173.1, read on the forward strand.
ATGCCAGAGATCCTATCTTCTGGTGGTCCTGGAAGAGTTCTCCTCTTCCTCGATCTGCTCTGAGGAGTTAATTKCCTTTTTCCAGCTCTCTTTTTCTCATTCATGGGCTGAGTTTGGGTTTCAAAGCCCTCCCAAAAAAGAAAATGTTGCCAAGTCCTTCCTTTTTGTCTTAGCTCCTCCAAGATTATCAATTTGATTAGGCCGAAATGAAAAAGGGTGTTTTTCATACTTAAAGGTTCAGCCCTAATCTTTTTACAGACTTTAGTTAGGATTTTATGCAAGAAGAAAGGTAAATTTAGGAGCGTTTTCCCTATAAAATGGTCTAAGAGATTGAAATGGTATAGCATCAGCTTGTCATGCCTGCCTTCTGAGGTTATATAGAGTTGGATGCCCTTGAAAAAGTCCCGCCACTCATCCTACAAATGAGAAACTGGCATGCTTTTCTTCCATGCATCATTTCTGAATTCTTCCTTAAGATATGCTCTGAAATTGAGGTTCTTGGTTGCTGTTGTTTTGAACCAAATCTGGCCTGATCTAGGTAAGATGGTTGTTGCAGCAATGGTGGCTTCATCAACTATGATTTCTAAAGACCCGACACAGGTTTTATTTCCATCATATGATTTAGCAAACACCTCAGCTATTGTTTGGTGACAGCCATTCTGTAACTTCTCAACATATCCCATGCAGCCTGTGTCTGAGAAGTGTTTTTGCACCTCTGGATGTGCTTGTAGAAAGGACAGACTGTCTAATTATTTCCTTAACAATGAACCACTTCATTTCCTTTCCATATGCAATTCGAACCCCAAACAATTTTGCACACAAAAACACTGTAATCTGTTGTTTGAGTTGAGGTTTGGCGTTGGTGAAAACTCTCGGCGTTGTCTTTCAAAAATGAAAACATATCATATGCCTATGGATGATGCATGTTGGGGATATGAAGCGTCGATTTGATGTCACCATATGAGTAGTACTGCTCCTTTACCTGTGATGATGGATTTGAATTCACCATCTCCAGCGCCATTATCTCATGAAGCATGCACTTATGAACACGATCCGCTTTGAAATCCGATTTGGACGTGCAAAACTGAATCTTCATCATTACCTGCTTTCACCAGCACCTTATAATGATTATGTGACGTGTGTTGAGCATGTCATCTTTTGATTTTTGAAAACGTGGAGAAAACACATGTGCTCTGTGCTTTCACCAGCTAATGATCCATGGGGAAATGCTCCTTAACTGTTGAAAATCGTCGCTTTCACCAGCTAATCATCAAATCCGAAACACGCATTATCTTTTGAAAGTATTTTCATGAAATTTTAAAGAAAAGACCTTTATGGATCATCTTATTTCTAAGATATGAATTAAAAACCTAAGTTTTTCCACTAGAAAAACTTACAACAAATTGGAGAAAACTATCAATAACCATGCTATCAACCACAAATGAAACCATAGTGAATGATTCATTTTGGAAGTTAACATTTGGCTCCAACTGGGATGAAAACCTCCCTGTGAGGTGACCAAGAACCTAGCTAGACTCAGTAGCCTTTATTACAATTTAAAAAAAAAAATGAAAAAATAGTTTTTCTTAGTACCATTGGGCATGGAGTTATTCAAGTGATAGAAACAAAGAAAACAAAATTGAAAAGAATATGTACAAGTAGAACAGGACTTTAAGAAAAATCCTTATGAAAAATAGGTCTTTAGAAAGCGCCCGTTGAAAGGGCCACCTGCTACTTCCTCGCCTACAAGATTTTGGAGAACAAAGGTATTGTTCTGTTGAACCATTGTTATGATGAAAGGACCTGTCCAGAGAGCATCAAATTTTTTTTGTTTCCCCTTCTCTTGCCTTGTTTCATCCCATTTTAAGACTAGTTCCCCTATTTTGAAGATATCTGATTTGACTTTCTTGTCGAAGATCTCCTTCATTTTTCCTTGGTGTAATTCTGTCTTTTCCAAAAGCTGCTCTCTATCTTGCTGTAACTCTACCAAATTATGAATTCTCTGAGTTAAATCACTTGGTTCAGAATCAGTTTCTTGTAAAAACTTTACAACCGGCAATGCAAGTTGAACAAGAAATATGGCTTCAGTACCATATACCAACTTGAAAGGAGATGTACCAATTGATTTTTTACATGTAACACTGTCAGCCCACAAAGAAAATTTCATCTTGGAATCCTAGCCTCTGGCATTTTGTTCAAGCAACTTCTTTATAATTCTGACTAAACTCTTATTTGATGACTCAGCTAAGCCATTTCCTTGTGGATAGTAAGCCGTGGAATGTACTAGTTGAATTCCCAGCTCTTCACATAATTTTTCCAAGTGCTTATCCTTGAATGCAACAACGTTATCAGTGACTATTCTCTTAGGGAAACCAAATCTGGTAAATATGTTTTCTTGCAAAAACTTTATGATGACAGTATGATTGGCGTTCCTGGTAGGAATAACCTCAATCCAATTTGTAAAATAATCAGTGGCAACAAGGATCCACATGTGCTGACTACTAGAAGGTGGGTGAATCTCACCTATGAAATCTAGACCCCATTGCTGGAAGGGACCTGTGACCACTATAGGTCTGAGGGGAAGAGACTTCAATTGTTGTTTTCCTTCAAATCCTTGGCACTTGTCACATGTTCTCACAAACTCACACACATCTAAAAATAAGGATGACCAGTAATAACCAGATCTTAATATTTTATGTGCGGTGGTTTTCCAATAGTGATGTCCTCCGCATTCACTATTATGGAATTCAATCATGACCTTAGCTGCTTCTTCTTGGTTTATGCACCTCAACAATAAACCTATTGGATTTTTCTAGAACAATAAGTTGCCATTGATGCAGAAATTCATGGCTTTGAGCTTTAAAGCCCTTCCTTGTGTTTTTGTCAAATCTGAAGGGACTGATAAAGTTTACAGAAAATGAATAATGTGACTGTACCATTTGCAATTAGCTAGGTGATCTGAGACTTTAATTTCCTTACCTTCTTTATMCTCTGAAGACTGGACATTATTTTCATTAATACTTACCAAATTTATTTCGAGCAGCTTACAATTTTCTTTTGCTAGAAGTTTGGCAAGGCCCTGACCCTTCACAAGTTTTGTTGGTTTAATTTCAACATCAAATTCAATCAACTTTGCTATCCACTTACTCCTTTTTCCATCTATGTCAGGTTGTATAAGCACATATTTAACTGAACTGGAGGGTACGAAAGCTATTACCTTGGCTTGAAGGATGTAAACTCTGAAAGCTTTCAATGACTTGATAAGTGCATATGCTTGTTTCTCCAATAATTCATACTTTACCTCTGCATCCCTCAAGACCTTACTGAAGAAGGCAACTGGCTGCTCCTGATCATTGGCATTTTTCTACAAGAGTACTGCTGCAATTGTATCTCTTGAAGAAAATGAAAAAATGTAAAATACCTTGGCAAGGTCGGGGCTGATCAAAATAGGGGTTGTTGTAATGGCTTCCTTGATAGCATTGAATGAGCGTTTGGCTTGGACATTCCATTTTACCTCGGAGTCCTTTCTTAACATAGAAGTAATATGCTTTGTGAGTTCTGCAAAGTTTACTATAAACCTATTGATAAAGTTTATAGTCCCAAGGAAAGACTCGATGTCCTTCTTTTATCTAGGAAGAGACCGATTTTTAATTGCTTCTACTCTTTTTGGGTCGATTTTCACCCCATCAGCTGAAACAATATGTCCAAGTAATTTCCCTTCCTTAAGTGAGAAATTTGATTTTTTTGGATTAAGAGGAAATCCATACCTTCGACATTTTAGAAATGTCCTTTTTAAGTGTTGCAAATGAAGTTCATGGCTGCTTGAGAAAACAGTGATATCATCAAGATATATCAGGACAAATTTATCTTTCTCTCCAACGAAAGAAATATCCATCGCCCTTTGGAATATAGCTCCTGCATTCATCAATCCAAAGGGCATCTTTTCATACATAAACGTACCCCATGGAGTAGTAAAAGCAGTCTTTTATTTATCGTCCAGATGGACAACAATCTGGTTGTATCCAGAAAACCCATCAATAAAAGACATCACCTTTGATCCTGACACCTTCTGCAAAATATGTTCCATTTTGGGCAGAGGGTAGTTGTCCTTCCTAGAGAACTTATTTAAATTTTTGAATTCAACTCAAAGTCTGATCTCTCCATTCTTCTTCCTGACCGGTACAAGATTTGCAATCCATTCTAAATATCTGAGAGGTATGATGATGCAGGGATCCAATAGTTTTTTGATTTCCCTTTCCATTGTAGGCAGCAACAAAGGATTAAAAGATCTAAGTTTCTGCCTAAATGGCTTGGTATCTTTGTTTAAGGGAATCTTATGTTGAATTACCTCTGTGTCAAAAGTCTTCAAGTCATCATATTTCCAAGAAAAGATGTCAGCAAACTCCTTTAGCAATTATCCATAATCAACCTTTTGTTTTTCAGTCAAATGTGAAGCTAAGTTGACATATTTAGGATCATGTTCACTGGCTACATTATACTGTAAAACTTCTAAATATTTTTCCCCATTTTCCAATTTGACAGCCACATCATTATTATCAAAAAGCCTTTCCAAAGGGACCAAACCTTTAGGAATTTTGTTGGTAGACAGTTGGACTATTTCATGTGCTGCGATTTTGCTTCTCAATTTTGGCTTCTCAATTTCATCGTCATGTTCATTCTCCTGATTGATTTGCAAATCTGCAAACTCATCTATCACTGCAAGAAATCTAGTGAGTTCAACGTCGTCTTCAAAAACCTTCCAAAATTTTACATTATCAGGGAGGGATGGCCTATATTTAACTTGAATTTTGTAATTCAATTTATGAGGCAGAGGGGGTATGAAAGCACAAGCTGACACAACTAATGAATTAGCTAATTCATTCATTGCTCTGGGTACATATGAAATTTTAAAATCTGCAAAAGTATGGATTGCCCTCAAAACTTCATCTCTGTATGCTTTCAGCCTGACATGTTTTGCTTGAAAGGACTTATTCACCTGCTGAATAATCAAATCTGCATCTCCAAATACATGCAAACTTTTAATCTCCATCTCTTTTGATGCATTCATCCCCAGAAGTAGTGCCTCATACTCAGCAATATTATTAGTCACTTTAAAATCAAGTTTAAAGGACAAATGAGAAGTTTTCTTAGAAGGGGAAGTCAATACCACCCCTGCTCCTGCTGATTCTTTGGTACAAGCACCATCAAAGAACATGGTCCAAATATTGTCCTCTGTTGCTTCTGTGGGATGAACTGCGAGATTTTTGAGTAGCAATGCATCTGGTAATGAATCATCAATTTTCAAAATACAAGATCCCATACCTGTGTCGACAAAATAGATGGGATGATTGGATGGATTTTGTTCGTCACTGATTACATATGCCAACTGTGATTCCCTGTATAACCTTCTATTTACCCCTCCAAAAATAGGGATAGTAGCGTAAGAGAGATCCATTTGAAGAGTGGCACCTAGCCTCTTCATCCACGACCTTGATAACAGACATCCAAATTTAGGTGGTATGTCTGCCACTACTATATCCATAACCATAGTCTTCATGGATGCTTGGGTTAAAGTTATAGCCAAGTCCTTGATCATTCCAAGACATTTGACTTTTCGAGAGTCAAAAGAGAAAAGATCATGATAATACTTGGTGATCTCCAGCCCAAGCTCATCCATGACCGCCTTTGGCATCGAATTGTGAGAAGCATCGAAGTCCAACAAACAGTTATGTAATGTTTTCTCATGAATATTTAGAGAGATGTAAAAGGGAGGATAGATTTCATCTCTGTCTTCTATCATTTGGCCCAGAGTAATGGTTGGATTTTCATCATATATGTTGAGAATATCAGTAGAAGGGGATATAGATTTGGGATCTAGAGTTTTGAGGATATCCTTTTTGAACATTTCATTTTTCATTAACTCAACTAGAGGAATAGGAATTTTAATTTTCTGTATTTCAGCCTCAAAATTGAACGAATAAGGGACTCTATCTGAGGCTTTTTTAGAGACCTTTACCTCATTCAAAGGATCTATCTAATTGCTTTGTTGTTCAATAGGGGCTTGAATTTCCAGAGTTTGATGCTTGACAGGGGCAACAGTCTTCTTGGGAGGAGCTGATGCTTTCTCTTTTGAGGAATCTGTTTGTTGATTCTCTGATGTCTGATCTTTTTTCTTAACAGGGGTTGTGCTCTTTTTGGGAGAGGATGGTGTGTTCTGTTGAGCAGTATCAGACTTAGATTGGAGATTATATCTATTCTTATCTTCTGTCGTGAAAATACCATCATCAATAGGATTATCCTCTGTCTGTTCAGTCATCAATGCTTCTTCATAGTCGTGTTGTGTCAGATAAGATTTCCCTATCTTTTCTCCAACACAATGAATATTATCTTCTCCATCTTATTGATAATCACCTTCATCTTCATCCATCACAACATTCTAAAGAGGGGCCTTTATTCTATGATCTTCAGCAAGATTCTTTTCTCTTTGCAAAATCTGTGTTGGCTGATTATTTCTTCTAAAGTTGTTAGGATTTTGATTTGGGTTCCTGCCTGCATAATCATAAGTGCCTCTTCCCTTCACAGGATGTTTATTTTCAATCTTGAGCTTATATATCTCAGAGGTTAGAGACTCTAGCATCTTAGCCATTTTATCAAACTTTGGGTCAGCACTTGATGAAGAAGAAGCTTCATTCCTTGGCCTTCTCCTATCAGAATTTCCCTTTAGCTTTTGAGAAGCTAAAATATTTGATTCCGCCTCAAGGGAAGCATCTTGCATGAGATATAGTGTTGGTGACCTTCTTTCTCTCAAAAATAAACAAAAATCTGAGTCCAAAGCATTAGAATATGTGATCCTGGCAAAAGCATCTGAAGGTTTTATCTCTGCTGGTATTTTACTGTACATTCGGTTAAATCTTTTAGTGAAATCAGAGACTGACTCACTATTTTGTTTCCTTAGATTTCCAAATTCTGTGATATAGTATACAAAATCTCTTCTAGCACCCCAATGTTTCAAGAAGGTTTCATCCAATTGCTCGATTCCATCTATGGAACCAGCAGGGAGTTCTTTGAACCATTTCCTAGCATGGCCATCTAAGCTTTGGACAAAGACTCGTGTCCAAACATCTTCCTCTTCAATATTAAGGTTTTCAGCATAACTGTAGAAAGCCTCAATATGTTCTTCAGCAAACACATCGCCTTCACCTATGAATTTTGGCATATACTTCTTATAGTCTCTCGTTGGCATGGCTGATACTGGGTTTGGCAATATAAATGGTGCATACCTAGTAGCTAGGATTTGTTGCATCTTCGTCAAAGGAGGTGGTGCAGCCATAACTATTAGGGGGGAGAAAGGTGATCGTTTATTTTTTTATTCTTCAACACTGGAGGAATGCGAAGGAGGTGAATCTTCTAATGAGAAAGAGGTATGATATGAGGCTCTGTAAAAATTTGCAAGATGTCCAGCTAAGTTTTCTTCACCTTTAGCAGATAGCTCTTGGAGAAGATGTTCAACAACAAAGAGGCTAGTATAAATGTTTAAATGATCTTCTTGTTGTTGTGAATGAAAAGACTCAAGAGAGGAAGAACTATAATTTCTTTCTAAAGTCTTGGATGATTTTTCAATCAAATTTGAATCTGTCAATTTATCATCATTGCTATTTTCTTGTTGATACAAAGAAATTTGTTCGTCTACAATGTTCACAGTTGGTTTTTCATCAGTACTCTTTGAAAAGAATTCAAATTTTTCTGTACTAGATTTTCCAGAACTAAAAAGAGGATTACCTTTTGTATCTAATTTTGAAGCTTGACCCTGAATTGTCTTTCTTTTCCATAGAATTAGTTTTGGATTGGACACTGGTGTGATAGGTGATTCTTGAGGATTCGCCCTAGTACTAATCCTCTTAGGAGCCAGGATGAACTTGTGGAGTCACCAGATAGATAATAACAACCAATTAAAATCTATAATCTTTGTCTATCATCAAAGATCAGCTCTGTGTCATATCCCAGGAAAGCAGAACTTAAATTTTGTCTCCCCGGCAACGGCGCCAATTTGTTATCACTCCAAGAAACTCCTTAGGGTTGTAGACTAAGGATGCTTGGTAACTTAAAAATAATGTGTAGGTATGCTTGGAACAATGGGATCCTCAATGATTAATGTAATAGACAACTCATCATACATCAAAAGAAACAATGCTTTCAGGAAACAATAATCAGATCAAGTCATTTGAAAGGAGAGGATGAAGAACACTAATCTTGATTGCCAAATACAACTGGATGCAGGGATTAATGCAAGATAGAAAAAAATCCTTCAATTCAATTCTATGAGCTCAATAAAGAGATGACAATCTTCTTAAGCTAAGATAAATTGAAATAAAGTACAGAAAAGGAAACATGAATATTTCTGATATTGAAAGCGAAAGGCGAATGTAATTTTATTATGCAATAAGAGTCTATACAGTAGCAAAAAATGTATTCCCAGTTTTAACCCCTGTCTCTTAGAAAAGATAGGCATTTATAGCCTCTTACAATCAGTTTTTAAGATCCTGAAAACTTGGATCCATATCTAAAAATAACAAATCAAATTAACTAAGACAATCGATAACAAAGACTAGTGGCTAGGCTAGCATTCGAACTGTCTTCCATATCAAAATTTGACATCTGTATTTCATCATCTTTTGGAATTCGTTGTGTCATGAAAAAGGTAAAGGCACCTGTCTTTGTAGCTGGATTTCTTCAATTACTCATAGTCGAAACTTTAGGAGACCGATTTAGCATGTGGTTTTAAAAATCTCCAAGAATCTCTGATGCTGAGTATTTTCTGACAAAGTAGTTAACCCTTTGATGCTCTGGAATCTCCTTAAATCCTTTGAAAATCGCCCTGCTCCATCTTTATCTTTCAAAAATTCTTTTTGTGCTTTCACCAGCTAACTCGCTTTATGATTTGTTGGTTAGTTGGTGAAAGCTTTGTCTTTCACCAGCTAACTGGTTGTAAATTAACCCTTTGCACTGGTGAAAGCTTTGCCTTGGCCAAAAGGAACTTTCACCTCCAAAACTGTTGTTTTATCAAAAACTCAGCGTGTCTCTACTTTATCTCCTTGCATATTCACAACAACTTGGGATAGCACTTGCAGATCTGGGTGTGACTTATGTTTTTGTTTCAATTTTATAATCTTCCTCTTAAGGTGTTTTTCTAACCACCATAGACTGTTATAATCTTTGGTAATCTTCTTCTTTCTCTTCTTGTCCTTGACACTTTCACGAGCCAACTTCTCAAATGCATAATTCGTTTATGTGAAATTATCAGACAGAATTTTGTATCTCTCCTTGATTACTCTTTCTAAGACCTCCTGTTGAGCAATCACTTCTTTCAATTGTCTAATTTTCTGTGATTTCTTAGACCCTTTGCTCTTTGATGTTTCTGCTTCATCAGCGGGGGTAAAAGTCTCACAATCCTATGAAAATTCAATGGAGTGTTCAGGGCTTTTAATGGCTGGAATTTCATCTTCTTGCTCAAGCTCTGTTTCTGAGTCTGTGTATGGAAGATTCAGGATATTTGTCTTCTTTTCTGTAGGCTACTCTGAAGTGGTTTCAAAATCTAACTTTTTCTTTGACCTGTGATATTTTATGCTAGAGATCCTATCTTCTAGTGGTCCTGGAAGAGTTCTCCTCTTCCTCGAGTTTCTCTGAGGAGTTAATTTCCTTTTTCCAACTCTCTTTTGCTCATTCATGGGCTGAGTTTGGGTTTCAAAGCCCTCCCAAAAACGAAAATGTTGCCAAGTCCTTCCTCTTTGTCTTAGCTTCTCCAGGATTTTCAATTTGATTAGGCTGAAATGACAAAGGGTGTTTTTCATACTTAAAGGTTCAGCCCTAATCTTTTTACAGACTTTATTTAGGATTTTATGCAAGAAGAAAGGTAAATTTAGGAGAGTTTTCCTTGTAAAATGGTCTAAGAGCTTGAAATGGTATAGCATCAGCTTGTCATACCTGCCTTCTGAGGTTATATATAGTTGGATGCCCTTGAACAAGTCTGCCACTCATCCTCCAAATGAGAAACTGGCATGCTTTTCTTCCATGCATCATTTCTAAATTCTTCCTTAAGATATGCTCTGAAATTGAGGTTCTTGGTTGCTGTTGTTTTGAACCAACTCTGGCCTGATCTAGGTAAGTTGGTTGCTGCAGCAATGGCGACTTCATCAACTATGATTTCTAAAGACCCGACACAGGCTTTATTTCCATCATATGATTTAGCGAACACCTCAGTTGTTGTTTGGTGACAGCCATTTTGTAACTTCTCAACATATCCCATGCAGCCTGCATCTGAGAAGTGTTTTTTCACCTCTGGATGTGCTTGTAGAAAGGACAGACTATCTAATTCTTTCCTTAACAATGAACCACTTCATTTCCTTGCCATCTGCAATTCAAACCCTAGACAATTTTGCACACAAAAACACTGTAATCTGTTGTTTGAGCTGAGGTTTGGTGCTGGTGAAAACTCTCGGCGTTGTCTTTCAAAAATGAAAACATATCATATGCCTGTGGATGATGCATGTTGGGGATATGAAGCATCGATTTGATGTCACCAACCGATTAGTACCTCTCCTTTACCTGTGATGATGGATTTGAATTTGCCATCTCCATCGCCATTATCTCGTGAAGCATGCACTTCTGTACACGATCCGCTTTGAAATCTGATTTAGATGTGAAAAACTGAATCTTCATCATTACCCGCTTTCACCAGCACCTTATAATGATTATGTGATGTGTGTTTATTATGTCATCTTTTGATTTTTGAAAACGTGGAGAAAACACACATGTTCCGCGCTTTCACCAGCTAACGGTCCGTGGGAAATGCTCCTTAATTGTTGAAAATCATCACTTTCACAAGCTAATCATCGACTTTGAAACACGCATTAGCTGTTGAAAGTCTTTTCATGAAATTTTAAAGAAAAGACCTTTATGGATCATCTTATTTCTAAGATATGAATTAAAAACCTAAGTTTTTCCACTAGAAAAACTTACAACAAATTAGAGAAAGCTACCAATAACCATGCTATCAACCATAAAATGAAACCATAGTGAATGATTCATTTTGGGAGCTAATAGATGTCAACACCAATTACCAACTATTGATGTCAACATGTAGATAAGGCATTCTCTACATCAATAGTCAATGTGACTATCTCTCCCCATCAATAAACATCAATGTGATTAACTCTCCCACTTTGACATTAATGGCAAAGGGCCATTCTCATCTTGGGGCTGCTCTCCATGCTTGAAATCTCCTTGGGGCTACTCCCCCTGTCTGAATTCCTTTGATATTCCTCTGAATAGTCTCCCCCCTTTTGAACAAGGGATATCACTCTAATGTAATGCTGAAGATACATCGAACATACTCCCCCTGTGACCGTTGTTCCCCCTGAAATTATGCTTCTGTGCTCTTTCTTCAAGTATAGGGATCTTTTCTAGGTATGCATCTAATAAATATATCCTCCTAGAATCATGGGAATAAGAATGAATCCCGCTATGGGTATGTCTCCCCTATCTTTTCTGTAAGATGAACATTGTGCTACCATATAATGATCCTTGGACTTGTTCATGCATCAAACTCATGCCATACCAAGCATCATGAAGAAAAAGACATGTCAAAAATGAAATAAAAAATCATGAGAAAAATATAAACCAAGTACATCATGTACAAAATGTGTGCTCATCATGCAAAATACCTATGTACATCAACCATGTACATTAACATCATGCAGTGTGCCAAAAGATATCATCCATGGAATGTATCAATCATATGCCTTTATCAACATGCCAACATATGCATATACCAATATGCCAACCATGTGCATCCACCAATATGCCAACCATGTGCATCTACCAACATGCCAAACAATGTATCATATCACTCGTGATATGTCTCCATCATGAACCAAGTGCCACAATCATGTATCTCAAACAAATGCCAATTGTTGTGCTAATCAAGTAGTACCAATGGTGTAGTATCATCAAGCATATGCCATCTATGAGTGTACCAAACATGTACATTACCATGCACCAATACCACAAAATGATCAATCCCATATGTGTATGCCAAATTCTCCATAAAACATGTGCCAATCTGTTAGAGATATTTTCTGTAGAGGGGATCAGATGGCAAAAGAAGGTGTTAAAAACCCATTTGTCCTAAGTTTTGGGTGATAATGTGCCCATGGTAAGCGACGATCAAGTCCGAGCGGTCCAGATTCGCGCGCCCGGATCAACGGCGCGTGTTGGATTCCGGACCCCCCTTGCCTTTCTACCTTTAAGCGGGGGGGGGTCCGGAATCGAGGGCGCACCTCTCCAACAACTCAGATCAGCACGCCTAGATCAATGGTGATGAAGACCATTCCGGACCCCCCCCCGCCTTTCTACCTTTAAGTGGAGGGGGGGGTCGGGAATCCCATATGCAGCTTCCCGACGGTCATGATCGAGACGCCCAGATCAATGGCGCCCGTGCAGCCCCGCCCTTCTCAGCTGCCCTGTGCTTAACCAATGTGGGCCCTCCTCCTGTCATTTCATCCTCCCTTCCGCCTTTCCCCTGCTGCCGTGTGTCACTCGTCCACCTCGTCCTTTTGGTCCGTGTGGTTCTCCCTTCTCCCCACCATCCACTCACTGTTGGCCACATGTCCCATTCTTTTCCACATCAGCCGCTGACCTGAAGGAGAATTCATTTCTCCTATCTTCCTCTCTTTCCACATCCTTACAACCCGCCACCACCATTCTTGTCATGTGCTCATCCTCCGCACTAGCCTCCATGCCATTCTCTCAAGCTATTCAGTTATTCCAGGTGGCAGTGCGAGAGAAGTCGTCCATATCCTGAAGTGTTGAGTTGGCTGGGCCGTTCCCAATCCCAAGAAGCAGTTATTGAAGCGGTTGGTGGTGGTTAGACATCATCTCCGCCATAATGGGGACGTCCTACAATGAATTAAAGGCACGTCGATTCGCCGATGTAACTGTCAGAAGATCTATCGCGTCTGCCACAAGTTGCACGATTATTCAAATATTGCGGCTGCAGAGTGTCAGAAGCCATGCAGACG
>JASDQU010736173.1:180587-238733 GCA_032191745.1 Picea mariana
TAATTTATTTTGTATTCACTTTGAATTATAGTACACTCATCACTTCACTTTATTATTTACCTTTTAAAAACCCTTAAACCACTTTGACTACTTTGACCTTTTGGGGCTTCTAGATGACATGTCAGGGTCTTCCAACTTCGTAAAGGCATAACTCTCAAACTGTGAGGAGTTATGTGACATTCCACATACCACCAGAAATGGAATGACATTTACTATCCATATAGAATAGTATTGTCTGAAAATATATCATAACTCATACCGTTACCCATCATACAAACTTGGGTCCATTACCCAAACCTGGGGTCTCCAACTTCTCATGGACATAACTCTCTAACCGTGAAGAGTTATGTGACATTCTACATACCAACGGAAATGGCATGACAAGCACTATACATATAGCATAGTTTCCCTAGAAAATTCAATGTCCTTCATGTCATTATTCCACATACAAGCGTGGGTCCTCCAACCATTCTTCTAGGATAACTCAATTTGCAAAGCGTCTTCCCGTGAGGGCTTTCACCATAAGGGGACCACTTTGGAGTTCATCCATTTGTGAACCTTATCAATCATTATAAGACAATAATGATTCATCTATACATTTTTCCAACAATGCATCATATACCAATGAAGCCACATCGATCCATCTTCATCATGTATCAATGACACCTCATTGATCCATCTTCATCATATCAATGACAACTCATTGATCCATCTTCATTTATGCATTATCATCAAGGACAATACATATTATATTACATCAATCATCAATCAATCAATCCTTTGACATCAATCAATCAATCCTTTGACATCAATCAATCACTTGACATCAATCAATCAAACCATTGGCATCAATGACAACATTATCCAACAATCTCCCCCTTTGGCATTGATGGTGATACCAACATTGATGCCAACACCAATTACCAATTATTGATGTCAACATGTAGATAAGGCATGCTCTACATCAATAGTCAATGTGACTATCTCTCCCCATCAATAAACATCAATCACATCAATGTGATTAACTCTACCCCTTTGACATCAATGGCATAGGCCCATTCTCATCTTGGGGTTGCTCCCCTTGCTTGAACTCTCCTTGGGGCTGCTCCCCCTGTCTGAATGCCTTTGATATTCCTCTGAATAATCTCTCCCCTTTTGAACAAGGGATATCACTCTGATGTAATGCTGAAGATACATCGAACATACTCCCCCCGTGACCATTTCTCCCCCTGAAATTATGCTCATGTGCTCTTTCTTCAAGTATAGGGCTCTTTTCTAGGTATGCATCTGATAAATATATCCTCCTAGAATCATGGGAAGAATAATGAATCCCCCTACGGGTATGTCTTCCCTATCATTTTTGCAAGATGAACATCGTGCTACCATATAACGATCCTTGGACCTGTTCACGTATCAAACACATGCCATACCAAGCATCATGAAACAAAAGATATGTCAACAATGAAATAAAGAATCATGAGAAAAATATAAACCAAGTACATCCTGTACAAAATGTGTTCTCATCATGCACAGTACCTATGTACATCAACCATGTACATCAACATCATGCAATGTGCCAAAAGATATCATCCATGGAATGTATCAATCATGTGCCTTTATCAATATGCCAACCATGTGCATCCACCAATATGCCAATCATGTGCATCTACCAACATGCCAAACAATGTATCATATCACTCGTGATATGTCTCCATCATGAACCAAGTGCCACAATCATGTATCTCAAACAAATGCCAATTGTTGTGCTAATCAAGTAGTACCAATGGTGTAGTATCATCAAGCATATGCCATCTATGAGTGTACCAAACATGTACATTACCATGCACCAATACCACAAAATGATGAATCCCATATATGTATTCCAAATCCTCCATAAAACATGTGCCAATCAAACTACTAGTAGGTGCCTCTTCCAATGTACTAGAAAAGTACCAACCATGCATCAACTATAGATCAACAATAATGTACAACATGATCACCTCCTATGACGAGTCTTGTTCCATCGACTCCAACTCATTATCCGGAAATGAGACTTAGAAATCATTTAGTACCTTGGAACCTGCATGCCTTAATGGTAGGTCTCTTCACTTTCGATAGGGGTTTTACATCATTGATCCCTTATCGAGAGATTCCGTCGAGTTCTCGACTTCAGCCCATGCATTCACATTCATTCGGATTATACTTTGGTACCTTGGGATTCATTGACATCAATGGTGATTTACCTCGCACTTGTTAACGGTTTTCATCAATGACCAGTAATCAAGTGGTTTCTACCATGTTCGACTTTAGCACATGTAATTACATGGTTAGATTCGTACTTTCAGGTGACGGAGTTGAAGACCCTTGGTCTCATCTTTTTTTATCTAGGTTGCGATGGAGTATGTATGATTTGTATTGACACATAGATCCACTTTGTGTGTCATGTGGCTATGTTGTCTTAATTCAAGTCTTCTCTCATAGATCCATAGTGTATTCCTGGTGGCTATGTAGCATTTTGACGGCATGGATCCACAATGTATGATTGGTGGCCATGACCTACATTTATGATTCCATTCATTTGTGATCTGAGCATAGGAATGCCTATCTCAGAATTGGTATTATATTTTGTGGATGCTTGGTTGTTTACAGGTTTCCGATTATGTGCACTCCTTGTTTCTGACACACACACGCATTTTACAAAGTATTTCAGTTGTCACAAGTTCTGGCCTCATACTTTGGGGGGCATTCTGTTACACATGATTTTGGTCACTCTAGTGATGTCTCTACAAGTGATGTATTCAAGCTCCCACAAGGAGTTTTTTCCTGAGAAAAATGACTGTTGTCTCCATCCAAAAAACACATTTTTAAGATGAGTTCGCAGGCTGCCTATATTACAGGGTGAGAAAATCCTTCATTCTCACAAGAAACCCAAACTTAGGGTGCGAACTATTCGTAGTCTGCTCTATAGGTAGGGTGTGAACTTGTTTCAAAGCTTGGAAAAGAGAAGAGGCCACGAAGGTTCTAGAAGGGAATCTTCTAGAAAATGAGTTGGCATTCGCATGGTTGGAATCCTACTGACTTCTCATATTTAGTGGGATCATCCTCATCCATTTAATCATCTCTCCTTCTCCTATATATTGAAAGGTTTCTCATGGAAAAGGTTAAGCAAGATTGAATGAAGAATTGGTGAAAGAATTGTGTGAAGAACTCTATTTGGATAGAATCTTGAGGACTCTATTTGGTCTATCAAGTTGTATTGGATCTTCTTCATGCAAGTGCAGAGCAAGTGTGTGTGTTGGAATCAGGGTCATTCAAAGGAAGCTTGCGACATCAAGGCGATTTGGTTGTGTCTTCTACTTTCATTTAATATAATACAGCGGCATGTCCCTTTCCCATAAAATCACTCTTATTGTATTGCATAACTCTTTGATCATATGCATAGGTTGACATTGAATATACTTTGCTATCTTCACTTTGGTTGGTTTGTGTTGTCTTGGACCTGATTTCACAAGAGCACCGGAGCGAAGTCAGAACAACAGAGACCTAAGGAAGTGATATAAAGGTATGTCACTCATTCCTTCTTAGTAGTAGATTCAATGATTGCAACTTAGGGAAAGAGTCGTGTCTTGTCCTGTTTTGTTCTAGATCTAGGTGGATCTAGGGAGATCTTTTAGTGTCCGCACCTACCGATTTATCCGATAACAACCATATATCTCATATTCATCACGATGTTATCCACCACACCAACTTTCTTCTAGAAGACATTGGGTCTTTCTCCATGAGGTACAAGCCAGGTATTGTGCTGAGTGTCATTTCAATATTTGAGGCATTTGATTTTTTTGCATTTAAAATCTACTTTTGATTATGTAATGTCTTCTTGGAAGTTTTCTCTTTTCCCTGTTTCACCTTGGTGGTTGACATTGTGCTCTAGTAAGTGGTCACCCTTAGGGATGGGTTTTCTATTGGGAGGTCCCCTTGACAAGTCATTGTGTCATTCCCGATCATAGGTACCACTTTCCACACTTCATCCCCTTGCCTCCTTATCTTTTGGGATTTTTGGGTGTACTGACCCAAGAAGGGATTGTTCCTCATTTCATGGGAAGAAGGGGATGAAGGCCCGGAGGTTTGTAGCTGGAAAAAGATAAAATCCAATAATGAACCTTATATATGCTCACCCAAGGATCCCAAGGACAATGAAATTTCTCTCATAAGAAATTGATTGGACCAGTAAAAAAAAATAACAATGCAAAAATTACAACCAAGGTAGAGCATGTGTGGGTAATTGTTTCCATGCATAGGTAGAAGTCCCACACATTGTCTTCAAATTGGGGAAGCATAATGTGACCAGTGTAGACTCAAGGTGGGAAATGTTTTTCATGCTTAGGTAGAATCCCCACCTTGGCTTCAACCTGGAAACATCTTAAAAGAAAAAAGTAAATAAATGAGATTGGAAAAAGGATGCATTGAAAATGAAAGTGCAACACACCCTCTACAAAGGCACCCATAAATGAGACACTACAATCCCTTATGTGTCATGAACCCCATGCACAAAATTCTTTCCACCATCCACTTCATATTCTACACATGGATTAGAGGGGGTTACACTTGGGAAACACTCCTTGAATTAGGGTATGATTCACCCAATAGGTTACTTTGTCTACCCTCCCATACCTAAACTTGGCAAGCTACATAGGGTCTTTGAGAACTTGTTTAATTTGATGAGGTGGCTTTTGATGCACATGCTTAGGTGACTCTTTTATTGATTTGATTTACTTATCATGCTTTGTTTGAATTTATATCCTTGGAGGGTGTATTCATTGTCTTTGCAAGACCTTGCTTTGTGGACAATTTTGGAGGAACAAGCCTAGCTTGGGATTCCTTGGGGCATGAAGCCCACATGATGGATACCATTGTCCACACACCAGATGATGATGATATCCTTTGGAGGCTTGAGAGATATTTTGGATGACCTCACCTAGCCCCTACAAGCCCAATGTTTTTTCTTTTGGAGGTCAAAATGTTACATTTGGAGGGCTTGATGTCACCTTAGGGATAGGGTTTCGAGTGGTGATGTGTTTGACTTGAAACTTGACACCTTTTGGATGGAGAGAGACCTTGGATTGATGGAGGAGAACTTATAACATGAGAGGAAGTCCTTTGGAGGCCCAATGTTCCACCTCCAAGCTCAATGAATTGCTCCAAGTGTTAAAACATTTCCCTAAAGGGGCGACATCATGCTTCTTTTAGAGTTTTCTTATGTGCAAAATCAAATTTAAAGATGTAAGGGGGAAAAGTAAGGGTTTTTGACCCCTTACTTTGTGGTTTACCCTAAAGTTAAGTGGAAAAACACATTTTAGAGGATTTCTATAAATAAGTATAATTTATATTTCATTTTCATCATAGCTCTCCCATTGTGAGAGGACTACTTGGCTGAAATTTACGCCCCTCTTGGGAAAATTCATTCTCTCTATCTCTCTTATGATATAGTTTATCTTGTGTCTTATGGAATGAAGTGGTGCACTATCTCTTGGAGGCTCTTTCTCTTCATTTGATGGTGAAAAATACTTGGTAACTACGGTTTGTCTTGGAATTTTTTGAAATTGGTAAGGAAAATCTTCACTTTGTTAGGTTTCTTTCTTGTTCCATGGTTGTTATTGGCTATATCCTTGGAGGAGTATAAGTGTTTACAACCTACACCGATTTTTATCAATTTTATTTGTTGAAAAGGCTATTGCAAAAGGTTGCTAGGAGGAGTAAAAGGGTTTACACCCTCCTAGACTTTACCTTGTTAGGGTTTCTTGTTGGTTGTGGAGCCTGATTATCTTCCTGATTTAGAGGTCTTTTACTTTCAGCCGTGTTTATACCTCATGAAGTATTTACACCCTAGAAGTATGTACACTCTTCCACGTGGGGGAGTGAAGAGGGGGGGTACCCCCTCTGTGGGGTCTGGGGGGGCTATCCCCCCGGCTAGGGGGTCTGGGGGAAAGCGGGCCCCCAGTAGGGGTTTGGGGGCGAAACCCCCGAAGCAAAAATTGCCTTGTAAAAGTATATTGTAATTTCATTGTAAATCTGGACCGTTCATTATAAGGTCACCGATCTAATGATAGAGATTATGTTAGGGTTTTTTTCCCTAGAAGGCAACCCTCTTTTATGAGGGAAATGTATTGCGGCTATGTATGTTGGCGAGTATTGTATTCTGAGAGAGGAGACTATGAGAGAAAGAAGAAGAAGTTATAGTGGGTTTTGTTGTAGGTTGTATCCCTTCATTTTTTTGGATAATAATAAAGAAAGGACCTGGCAATTTCTCTGGTGGACGTAGCCCACACTGGGTGAACCACGTAAATCTGTGTCTCTCTTGTATTGTGTATCTTCTGTGTTTTATTTCCGCATTTGTTTTATTTTATTGCTCCGCGGTCATGTTTTTATAACAATTCTATCTCAAGAGAGTAAAAGGGATTACACCCCTTGAGATTTAGTAGGAATAAATTAATACAAGAAGAATCTGTAACCCATTTGGAAAGGCACTAATATTTATTTAAATTGGAGAAATAAATTGTTTGCATTGGTAAATGTGATTCAGAGAGATATTGATTTTGTTCAAGTTGGAATCTTTTCTTGATAAAGCCTCTAGGGAATATTGATTGGCATAGTATTCTTGGAGATATAACTTAATAAAATATACAACCATTAGAGATGCAAAAATTCACTCTATATCTTCAATTTTAACACATTTCAACTGTGGAAATTTGCTTGTAAGACATTACTATCATTCTACTGCTTATTAGTGAAATTTTTGTCAGATTACTTGCTTATTATAGTGGTTGAAACTTGATGTTGTAGAAAATATTTTCTACGACCACTTGGTTGTTACAAATATACTCTAAAAACATCATACAACATCCCTCTAATAGCATTAAAGTTTGTGTTAAAGTATTGGGAACTAACCTACTTGTTTTATGCTTCATTTCTCAATAAATATTTGATGCTTTGAGTGGTTATATCTAAATTAATTAGATTTATTCCCTGCTGATATATATTATTGTTTACTACAGTAGTTTAGGACAACAATCTTAACTTGCTTTTCCACTTAATATTTAGGCTTGTATACTCATCTCTTCTTGTGTCTCGGGAAGGTACAACTATCTTCTACAGGTACACTAATTCGTGGAAACCTTACCTAATCAACAAGACTTAATCCCAAGTCTTACATCTCTATACAAATTGACCTATAGGGGATTCACTTTTGTAACCTCACTTTCCATCTCATTTCCCCCTAGGGTCACCTAGGATTTCCCCCCTGTGTTGGATCTATCCTTCACTAAAGCGAGGGGAGGGTTTATCAAAGGTGATAGTGGGTAGACTCTCCCACATTTAACGTCATATCATGGATTGGATCTATCTTTTCCCAACCTACAGTTTGTGCGATAACATGACACACCACCAAAAATAGGCATCAAGCCAATTCAAATGCCAAGTGTCCACATGGAATTTTCTCTTCAAGAATGTGCATGCATGAAACCACTCTACATGTGTGAATTCCAATGTAGTCCACTCCATGGATTAATGTGCAAGATTCCAAGTGGATGGGGCATTCACAACAAAGTATGTGATCAATGCCTGGCCTTTCCTTGCCTTGCCTTTTCTTGCCTAGCCTTGATTTTCCTTTACCTTGCCTTACATTCCCTTACCCTGCCTTGCCTTTCATTTTCTTTCCTTACATTTCCTTTCCATGTCATTCCTTTCCTTGCCTTGACTTGCCATGGCATGCTTTACCTTGCTTTTCCATTCATTGCCTTGCATTTCCATGCGTTTCATTTCCTTTCCTTTCCTTTTCATACCTAGACCTATACCTATACCTAGACCTAGACATATGCCATGCCATGCCTTGCCTTTCCTTACCATGTCTAGCATTGCCTTGCATTTCCTTACCTTTCCTTGACTTTCCATTCCTTGCCATGTCTAGCCTTTCCTTGTCATTCCATGCCTTGCCATGCCTTCCCTTTCAATGCCATGTCAATCCATGCCATGCCTTGTGTTTCCTTCACTTGACATTCCATGCCATGCCTTGTGTTTCCTTCACTTGACATTCCATGCCATGCCTTTTGTTTCCTTCACTTGACATTCCATGCCATGCCATGACATGACATGCATTTCATTTCCTTTCCATGACATGCCTTTCCATGCCTTGCCTTTCCATTCCATTCATTTACATGCCTTTCCTTTCCTTTCCATGCCATACCTTTCCTTTCCTTTTCATGTCATGCCATTCATTGCCTTACTATGCCATGCCATGCCTTGCCATTCCATGCCTTTTCTTTCCTTGGCATGCCATTGCTTTCCTTGCCTTTCCATGTCATGATATGCCTTGCCTTTACACAACATGTCATTCCTTGTGATGACATGCCATGCCTTACCTTGCCATGCCATGCCATGGCTTTCCTTTACTTCACTTTACATGCCATTATGTTCCATGCCTTGCCATGCCATGACATGCCATGCCATGTGTTGGATAGGAATTTTAGTTAAGTTTTGGGATCTGCACCAGAATAAGTCAAAGAATAAAAGGAAGATAGAAGATGGACAAGAGCATGCCACGAGAGTGGACTTTAAAGAGTCAAAGCACGTGATAGAAGGATGCGCGATAGAGAAACGCACAAAAGGAGGAAAATGGTTATAAATTGTTGGACATTTTTTCCACTTTGTAACGAGATTAGCCCTATTTTGATGTATAAATATGTAATGGGTTTTGGGTAGAAAGGGTTCAGAGAATGAGAGGTTATGGTGCATTGTGCATGAGTTGAGTTTTTGGCTAAGTGTTCGGATGTTTTGACTGAGTTTTTTGGAGGTAGGCTCGCACTGCAACATAATGGCTAGGCAGGTTTTTGTAATGTTACTAGTGCATATTTTTTGGCGGCGCAATGCATAGTTGTAAAAAGATTGTCAATGAATAATAAAAGAAGCTAGACATTGTGTATGTACCCCAATTTGGGTGAACCACATTAAACCTATGTGTTGTGATGTGTTTTGTTTTCATGTTATGATGTTTATTGGTATGGTGCAATGATGATAAATGCTTAATTATGATGAATTTGTTAGTTATACATGATGATGTAATGTCGTGCACTAAAGTATCTAGTAATTGAATGAATTTGAAGTGGGAGAAAATCACGCATAGAATATGTTGAATGTTAAGTAATTGTTAAGTAATGGAAACTGTGCACATGAGTAAATGGTAGTAATAACATGAAGAAAACCTCACTTCCCCTCATCACTGCAGAACCTTGGTTCTTTTATCCCCTATAGATGCATCAGGTGAGACTTCACTTTCTCTATAGGTGATGTCGAAAGGGAAGATGTCTAAAGGTTTTGTTGGTATTTTTATGATTAACCCTGGGTTTCCCACTGTGCGCCAAAAAATGGTTCCGTTTTTGGGACCAAGAACTGTAATTGAGGGGAATTTTTTGGAGGTCGAATACGGAGGAGATCACCAAATGGATAGAAAGGAAGAAATGAGAATTTTCTAGAGAAAAGAATAAGAAACCATGAATCAATGATAAACAATGGTTGCAAAGGTATGTGTTCACAGATCTTCATGAAATATTATTTGGTGAATTCCTGATTATTTTGACTGAATGGTTAGAAAGGCTAGTGGATAACGTTGGGAGAAATTGAGTTGAAGATCCAAGAAAATGGGCTCTGAAATTGATCAGACAACTAAATACAGTAAGTAATAAGGTTTCCCACTAGGTTGATTTTTGGTTGAATAGTATACTAGGGGGTTACATTACAAAGTTTGCAGTAGATTTACCCAGTCTTATAGTGTCATAGAGAGGGAATTTTTTAGGGGTTTGCATAGAAGATATTTAAGCTCACTGTCTACTTGGATAAAAATGTTACTATGCGACAAGAATTTCATGAAGATGGAGCTGATTGCTAAGAACCTCCCCACACATAAGGGTATTGGGGGATGACCAGAGGATGGTTTGAGAGTGGAAAGGATGAGTAAGGATTGGATGGAATAAGGATGCTAAGAGAGGAACATATTGACTCGGACGAAGATATTGGAGTATTGCACCGAGGGAAAAGGTTTAGGTATAGTAAGAAGGAGACTATGGTTGAGAGAGAAGAGAAACAAAAATTGTTTGAGAAAATAGACCCTTACGCAGTATTTCATATCACACCATACGAAGAAATGAAAGAGAAAAAAAAGTATCCTCAATACATGTAACATAACCAGCCACCCACAGGCTAGGCTACGCTACTTCAAGCTCGCTCTCAGAATTATTTCTCTTACAGAAGCCTTTCAAATTAATAAAGATGCATAAAATAAAGGAACTAAATGACATGCACGAAAATAACTAGCAAGCATGCATACTCTAAACATATTGAATTCAACGATAAATAAATACACAATGGAAATAATTCATACATAGGTAAATAATGCCATAACATAGAGAACTTATCTTTTATAGAAAAGAACCACCGATTGGCTGCAGACCAAGGACGTTCCACCCAATGGTAGACATTATTGTTCCAAGTCTCAACAACAATGTCACCCCTGATCCAGGGCTATGTTGGCAGCCATTTTTGCATTTTTATCTTTTCCTTATAAGCTTCCTACACAAGGGTTTTGAACCCTAAATACTTGTCGTAATTCTTGAAAACAAAACGACACTATTATCTTGCACTATTTGCACACCTGCCTTTCGTTTTCATTTTCACGACTGCAAGCATGAAAACCTTAAGTTGGAAGTCATGTCGATGGCATTAAAATCATCCTTCGATTGTTATGAATACTCTTGTTCATGTGGTCATTTAACCTCTAATGGTCATACATGTGTCAAAACACCAAACCTTTATTCACATTGTATTTTGGTTGACATGGTTTCAATTTATAAATTCATGATGCAATGATTTTTGGTGTCTTTGATTAAATCCTTGGGACAATGGTTTCATAGAACGCATAAATTTTATGATCAAATATTTGGTGTTATATTTGAAATGTTGTTTTGTTTTAAATCATACAAATGTTATTATTTTTTCAAACATTCGGATCGACTAGTCATGGTTTTCAATGGTTGTTTGTTTGGCATGTCGTTTACATTGTTTTTGACACACACCAAAAATGATTTGAATTACCAAGGCGTCGTCGATTGTACATATCAATATGAGTGTTTTGCATGGTTTCATTTCATTCCACCACCCGCGCATGTATAGGGATTAATGTCTTCCTTGTATCTCGGGCTACCTCTGTTTTTTTGGGGGAAACCTGTGAGCATTTGGTCATGTGTCTACCTTGTCCATCCCCCTCACCGTTTACCCCGACTGTGTGCTCTCTCCTATGGCCCCTGTAGTGCGCATAGAACCTAATGGAATCCAAACATTGCTTTTATTTGACAATGCTCGTGAGGACTTGGAGAGTAATGACTGGTTAATGTTCATCCAAAAATTCGAGGGTTTCAACCTCACGGTCACTCAACGTTTACCCTCACATTCGATGGATGTAGGGCCAAAGATGGAGACATCTAGCTTGAATTGAACGAAGAATTCCTCAGCTCAGCCACGGGTTTGCCAGCTAAAGGGTAGAGGTGGCTTAAGAATTAAAAGGTGGATGAAGTGCCATGGCCGCTCCTATTTACCTCGAGGAAAATTATTAGTTGTGATAAAGTTATGCCAGTCACGGCCCTTAAGTCTAGGTGGCATGATTTATTGGCCATTATTAATCAATTCATGACTTGCAAAGATAGATATGGTTTAGTGTTTTT
Organism: Picea mariana; assembly: GCA_032191745.1. Lineage (NCBI taxonomy): Eukaryota > Viridiplantae > Streptophyta > Pinopsida > Pinales > Pinaceae > Picea > Picea mariana. The sequence goes on from JASDQU010736173.1 coordinate 192,353, forward strand.
TTAACATCTCCGGCTACTTATGAATTTTATAGATTTCCCTTTGAATATGCCTCAATACCTCCTACGCAGTCTGTATAAAATGGCTAAACGATTTAAGAGGGAGAAGGCTAATTCCAGCCTCTTCCATCACTGTTTGATCAAAATCGTTATTGTTCATCATTTGAGGCTGAGTGGTGACTATTGGCAAGCTTTCCTATCAAGGAATGGCTTTGCCACTCCTAAATGTGTTCAAGTGGACAAGACCATGGTCACTGAAACCCTTGTTGGGCTTTTCGTGCCACCTCCTACCCTCCTACCCGTTGTCAAACCCTTGACCTACCCCAACGCTGACCTACCCGACACCATGCCTAATTCATGTTCGAAAGACAATGCTAAGACTATTAAGAGGCCTGCAAGAAAAAAGGGGAAGGGTAATACAGATGTCAACAGTAAGGGAAAGAAAGTTGCACGCTGGGTATCTAGGTGTGCTCGGAACAAGCCCAAACTAAACACAGACCAGAAGCCTATTGTTTTGAGTGAATATTCAGACTCTGAGATTGAGCGATTTTTGACCGAGGAGTACCCATACTCACACGGCCTCTGTTCTGTTGAACCCTATGACTACGTATCCAACCTCCCACCGTGCCTTAAGGATGACCTTAACTTCTCCGGGATCAAGTTTGACAGTGGAACCCCTGGTAATTTAAAAGATTCTTCACCTGTAGTGACTCGACCAGATCAACACCAGTGCACTCAATGCAACTCTTGGCTTGAATGATACTACACAGATGTCCCTCTGTTGCAATCTAAAATTAATTCCTTGGAGGACCGTGTGACGGTGTTGTCTAAGGAAAATGATAGACTACAAGCCAACGATAAGAGGCAAAAGACCACAGGTTCTATCGTGTTCAAAAATGTTGAGGCAGCTACTACCTTTGTTAACTCAAAATTGGCTTGACCGAATCGTATATCTACAACCAAGGTATGTTATTTCAACAATGTTTTTAGAACGATTATGTTTACTTTGGATTAGCAAGAATGATTTCTTTTTTAATTAGCATAATCGATATAGTTTTTTTTGAATTAGCATAGCCGATTGTGTTTTCTCTGAATTAGTATAAAAGATTTGTTGGATAAATCAAATATAGTTATGTTTTATTTGAATTGATTCAAAAACGATTATGTTAGTTTTGAATTGGCATAAAAGATTTGGTTTGTTTTGGTGTGAATGATTTGCTTTGACTTTGGATTAGTAATTAAGGGTTTGTTTGATAGATCGCATGCATTTCTGTTATCATTGGATTAATTTAAAACAATTTTGTTTGTAAATATGACCAACTACAGAATCGTGAGATTATGTAGCTAGTCATAAAATTTGGTTTTTTGTTGATTTTTACAATTAAAACATTATCTAAAATTGTTTACTCTTGCCCATCTACAGGTGCACATGAATTTCAATGGGAATTGGATCTGCTGTGGTAGTTTAGAACATGCTTTTTGTTACATAGTTTTGGTTTAGATTGTTAGTCTTAGTCAGGAATAGGAATCTGGGAGATTGTTCCCATATTTTTTGCAAACAGTTTTTGATATTTTCCACAGGGAATGTTTCACCCTGTGGCCTTTATATACTTATTATTTTTGTAAACAACCCATCACTGTCGGGAGAACAGAGGCTATGGACTTATGATTATACGGACTCGAATAGAAGTGGATTTGTTGTACGGCTTTAGCTTCAATTTATCTAACTTTTGTTCAAGTTTTGTGCATAACAATTTGTAATCAAATTATTGACTACTTTAGATATCAAGATTTGTTACAGATTAATGCGATATAAATTAAGCTTTGTCCATATTTGATGTATCTCATTTTACTCACAGCAATTACTTTGATTGAATTTAATGAATAGAAAGTTTATCTTCTTTGTTAAATGAACGATTATATGCAAATCTTCACACTGGGATTTATCTAAATGTGATGATCTGTAAATTATAAAATTGTTGTTGTTTTATGTCTTGTTTGTTCTGTCATTCATATTCAAAGAGCATTTCTGCTTCCTGTTTACGAGAAGCTTGTGGAAAATCTGGTGCGGGTTTCTCCCATCAAACAACTAAATCGAGTACTGTGAATAGGACAAATAGGAAGTGCCTCTACAGGTCATTTTGTTAGTGTTATTTAATTAGTTAATTAATATATAAATTTCTTGCAATCTAAACATGTTTCATTGTCCATCTCTATAGTTCAGATTTACAGTTAGGATTGTTATCTTAATTGCTTAGCTTAGATATCTTTCATTTTGTTCCTTTCTCATAAAAATTATAAAAAAACAAAAATAATAGCTTCACTGTCATAAGACATTTTACAAATGATTTTGCAAATTTTGATTAAAATTTGTATTCTGTAAATACTGTACATATATAATTGAGATTTAATTTTGTTGATAGCTAAACATTTAATTTCATAGAATCATTGTTGTATAATATTAGTAAGTAAGCTGTATATATGGTTTTTGATCTGTATAAATTTTGTAGTAGTTTTTTTTCACTTAGATTAGTTTCTTTAGTTTAGTTTTTCTTTCACTTCCCTAGGACTTAGATCGGCCAATGGAGCCGCTAAACCCGTCAGAGTGGATCATTCCAAATGGCTTGGGTTATTTAGACAACCCTGGACCGGATCCACCCCTCTAGTTGACGAGCGGTCAATTTTGCCCGTCAATAGGCTATGAATCCACAAGGACGGTTCTAGAGTGTTACTCGGCTTCCCAAACCATTCAACACTCAAATTCTCACAGGCTTCCCAACACTCATAGAAATCCAAGTACCCAACTCTTGTCTACCCATCTTGCACAACCCAAGAGAATGTACCCCCACCCTTCTCTACCACACAGTCCCTTAGGAATTCCTTCTCCTTCCATGGATCCAGTGTAGTTGGTCCAGAATCTCCATGTTGGGACTCTCAGGACTCGCAGTTGTGAGAAAAGTTGGACACAGGCAAAGCATCTCAGATAAGTAGGCCTCAAATCATGGCTGGAATACACCAACGATATCTACAACCAACAATGCCATGGATTCTCTTGAGTAGTTCATCTTCCTTTCCCAATCCAAGACACGAACGAGGAAATATGGGCGGGTGACAAAAATGAATGGAGTGAAGTCTCCATGAGAGGTGTGAAACATTGAACAATCGGGTGAATGAATGCATGAGTGAAGAGTGAAGCGACCAGTAGTAGAATGAGGATGAGAAACGAGAGTGAGAGAGAATGAACCCCCCAACAAGCCAGGGATGTGTTTATGTAATTCGTGGGGATCAAGAACCTATTGGCCTTCCCCCAATAATCTTATGTAACTGCTATTATCCATTAAGGAAAATGGAGAACAAAATATAAAATAAAATGTTTAGCCCCTCAAGTTGCCTCTCTTGTGGAATCATACCCCCTATAAGTCTAGTCCTTGTTCGTCTAGCAGCGAATGATGTATTTATTATTAATAATGACCAAAACATTACATTTCTTGGGCACACTCGCCTTTTAATAATTGTTTGGTCACTTTGTCCTCTCAATGGTGTAACAATACATTATTTAATATGGGGGCTCAAAACCTGGGGTGTTACATCCCCTCCCCCTTATTTCGACACTGTCCTTAGTGCATATACAAATAAGAATCAAAATTCCAAAATTTATTCAAAACATTGTGGGTACTATTCCTGCATGGCATCTTCATGCTCTCGGGACTTTTACCAGCTCTATAACTTGATTTCAGAGCATTTTTACTTTTTTGTCCAATATTCGCACTGGCTGGACCTGTAAGTCTCCCTCTCTCTCTACCTGAATAAGATGCCAATCAATAAAATGGTTAGGATCATGTAAATATTTCTTTAAAAAAGAGGCATGAAATACATTATGCACATTCATGGAAACAGGCAATGCAAGCATGCATTCAACTGGCCTGATTATGTCCAATATCTCAAATGGACCACATAATTTGGCTGCCATCTTTGTACAACTACCCAAATTTAAAGATCTCTTCTTGGGGTTAACTTTCAAAATCACATGCCCCCCTAGTTTAAATTCTCTTGTTGTCCTATTCTTATTTACATAAAATTTATGTCTATCCTGAGTTGCCTTTAAATTATGCTTAATCTTAACAATCTGGTCTTCCATGTCCTTGAGTAACTATGGACCAAGTACCACTCTATCTGCTGAGTTTTCCTAACTTACTGGAGTACTGCATTTCCTACCATACAAGGCTTCAAATGGGCTCATCTTCAATGAAGCTTGATACCCATTATTATAGGCAAACTCAACCAAGTGCAAGTAATCTTCCCACTTAGATGGTTTATCCATCACATACATTATCAACATGTCTTTGATTACTCGGTTGACCCCATATGTCTACCCATGTGAGTATGGATGGTATGTTTTTCTAAAGTTAAGATTTGTTCCAAATCCTTTAAACAATCCCTTCCATAAATTCTAAGTAAACTTTGTGTCTCTGTTTGAGACAATTGTCCTAGGTATCCCATGCAACCTAGCAATTTCCTTCATGTCAATTTATGCAATATTCGTTGTTGTATGATTTTTTTTCAAAGGAACAAAATGAGCATCCTTTGTCAATTTATCAACCACTACCATGATTGAATCGTTTTTCCTCATTGTCCAGGGAAATTTAGTTATAAATTCAATGGTTGTCACTTCCAATTTCTTCTCTGGAATTGGTAATAGTTGTAGCAAACTCGTTGGGTGTCTATGCTCAACTTTCACTCTCTGACATTCCATACATCAAGCGATGTAATCAACAACATCCTTCTTCATCCCCGGCCAAAAGAATTGGCTTCTTACTGTTGTAATTGTTTTTTGGTAACTGAGATGTCCAACATATGGTACATTATGCATTTCTTTTAATACCAACTTCCTAATTTCTCTAAAACTAGGAACATAAATTCTATTTTTATGCATGAGTAATACATCTTCCTTTATCTCATACTCTTTCATTTTCTATTGTACATCCTCTTTTCACAAGCTTTCCTTTACCTATAGGTAATACTGATATGTAACAACAACATCTAAAAAATTTCTCTTCAAGTATGACTAATGCATACTGACAGCTGTAGCATGCATGAGATGTACTCTTCTACTAAGTGCATCGATAACTTTATTTTTTTTTAGTTTGATATGCTTGATATCAATTCCTATTCACTTAAAAATTCCAACCATCTTGTTTGTTTGGCATTAAAAGTTGGTTGTTCGAAAATATACTTCAGACCACTGTGGTATGTTATTAATTCAAATCTCTTCCCCATGAGATAATGCCTCCACATCTTCAATGCGTGAAAAATGGTAGCTAGCTCTAAGTCATGTGTGGCATAGTTCCTCTCATGTTCCTTAAGCTTTCTGGACTCATAAACAATGACATGTCCATTTTGAGTGATAACTCCACTAATTCCTTCCTTTCATGCATCTGTGTATACCACAAAACTTTCATTTGGGTCAACAATATTTAACACAGGTGCACTAGTGAGTAACTCCTTCAACAAGTAAAAGTTCTCTTCACATTGAGATGTCCATTCAAATTTCATTCCCTTCTTTTGCAAAGAAGTTATGGGATGAGCAATCTTAGAGAACCCGACTATAAACCTTTTGTCGTAACTAGCTAATCCCATAAAAGATCTGACTTCTGAAACATTCCTAGGTGTTGGCCATCCTCTAATGGCTTCAATCTTTTCTGGATCCACTGTTATACCTTGTTCTGAAATAATGTGCCCCAAGTAATGGATCTGTTCTTGATAAAAAGAACACTTACTCAACTTGGAATACAACTGATGTTCCCTAAACACTTGCAATACCAATCTTAGGTGACGTTCATGCTCTTCTTTTGACTTAGAATAGACAAGTATGTCATCCAGGAACACTATGGAAAACTTATCCAAGTAGTCTTTGAATATGCCATTCATTAAGCACATAAAGACAACTGGTGCATTGGTTTGTCCAAATGGAACCACTACGAATTCATAATTCCCATACTTGGTTCTGAATGTTGTCTTATGGATGTCTTCTTCCTTGATTCTTACCTGATGGTATCTCGATCTCAAGTCTATCTTTGAAAATATTTTCTCCTCTTAGATGATCAAAGAGGTCATCAATTTTGGGTAAATGATATTTGTTCTTTATAGTAGACGTATTCAGCTGTCAAAATTTGATACACGGCCTCAAGGTCCCATCCTTATTTTTGACAAAGAGTATGAGTGCTTCCTAAGGTGAAACACTTGGGCATATGTACCCTTTCTTCAGTAATTCTTCCAACTGCATTTGTAATTATTTTAACTCTGGTGTGCTCATTCTATAAGGTGTTTTTGTCACCAGAGCATCTCTTGGCACTAAATCAATAGAGAAATCTATTTCCCTTTTTGGTGGAAACCCTGGTATTTCCTGGAATGCATCCTCAAATTCTTGCAGTACCGTAAAATCTTCAAGGCTTGGCCCCTTTGTCTTTTCCAGCTTCTCCACATGGGATGCATACAACTGACACCCTTTTTTGAAACATCTCTTCAACTGTAAGGATGAAATATCCCTTATAGAGATGGGTCTTGGTACACCTTTCACAATGCTCTACTTTCCATCTCCATCAAGACATGTAAATGTCTTTCTATGACAATCTAGGACAGCATGATGCTTGTCCAACCAATCCATTCCAATTAGAATATCATAAGACCCCAATGGTATGATATTTATACTAGAACTAATGTTCACTCCATTAAGACTTATGGAACAACCTCTGACCATATCATGGATTCTCCTTTTGGTTCCAGTGGCTAGCTGAACCAAACTTGATTTCCCAAGCTTACTTTTCTCCAAATGTAATTTATCCACTATTTTAGGGTCAATGTAACAATGACTTTCTCCTGAATCAATTAAAAAAGCAACAGACTATTTTATGGTCTTACCTTCCACCTCGATCATGTTGGATTGGTGTTCTACTTGTCGATCATCTAAGGATGCATAAATTCTTCCCATGTTTTCGGATGTCGTATCCTCTTGGAGGTTGTGCACAGTATTCATTATGTCATTTATGTGAGGGAAATCCTTGTACATGTGATCTTACTTGCATCCCCAACATTGGATTGGTGGTCTTCCCCTTTTTCCCAAGGAGTCTTTTTTCTTGGATTCATCCTTAGCATACCGGTCTTGATGATTTTTATTAGGCTCATTTCTATGGAAAGAAGGCTTGAATCCCTTCTTCCTCTGATCAAACTTCTCCTTCTTCTTATCCTTCCATGATTTATGCATGGATTTTCTACCCTAGCCTTGCTCATACAGGTACTTAGCTTTCTTGATAGCCTCAGTCAAGGTATTGGGTTCATCATACAAAATATTTTCTTTATAAAAGGTTGGCATTCCATTCAAAAACCTCTGTATTTTCACCTTTTCATCATTTATAAAACCAACATACTTTAACAACCCCGAGAACTTCTTAACATATTCTTCCATGGACATGCTTCCCAACTGGAGTTCAAATAAGTCCTACATTTTCTTATCATAGAAATTCTTTGAGAGGTACTCCTTCTGAAAATACTTATTGAACTGCTTCCAAGTGATCTTATTCTCATTAATATGCTCAACTTGCTTCAACTGGTCCCACCACATGGAAACTTTCCCATGTAAATGGTAGATGGCAATTTTGGCTTCTATGTTTGATGAATAGTTATGCAATTGGAAATATCTCCTTAGTCTAATAAGCCATGCTTCAACATCATCTTCCCTTTCCCTTTCACCATCAAAGGATGGTGGATTGAGCTTCCTCGGCTCTCCTTGCCAACTTTCCATTTCATGCCTTCCTATTGGGTGCCTAAGAGGAGATGCTTGTGGACCCCTTATGGAATATTTATATGCATAATACCTTCTTGTTGAGTAAGGAGGTGAGTGATTCCTATGAGCTCTGCTATCATTCTTGGAATAACCGACTCTTCCATGATCATCTCTTCTTTCATGATGCATGCCTTCTTCCTCTTTCTTTGAGCCATTATTTTCTTGTCCTTGCAACTAATTTAAGCTCTGTATCACTTGAGATTTAATCTAGATTTTCTCTCTCATAAACCTCTCATTGTCTACCTTGTAGCTATGCACTTCTATTTTCATGCTTCTTATAGTTTCAATCAATGTTTCTTGCTCCCCTCGGCCCTTGTGTTCATTGGATTTCGTCTCTGCATTACCAAATCTGGTATTCTGGCCTTTGACCTCTTTATCATGGTTGGAGGATCCCTCACCTTCTTCCATTTCTCAAATATGCATTCTGAATTGATATGCTTAAACTCCTTAATTCTGCAAAATGTGCAAGTGACCATTTTGTAAACTTGATATTATGGTAGTTGTGGGAGGTATTTACCTCCACATGTAAACTTGACGAGAATAGAATATTTCGGGAAGCAAGAAGAAACCCTAATGAGTTGGCTAATAACCCTAGAAGACAAGTTGGCTCAAGAGGATAATTGGTATTAGGTCATTAGCCTACAAGAGAAGAAGTCGGCCAGAAGAAATATTATATACTAAGTAAATAGACACCCAAAATGAGAAGTCGGCCTAGGCAATTATCTAGAATTAGTATAAATATAGGAGATCAGTCTGCATTCTAGAAGGCATTCTCATAATTGCAGAGTAGCACTTGTGCACACTGCAGTTGCCTAGTTTGTGAGTAAGTTTGGAGGAGAGTTGCCATTGTAGTTGTTGCAGCTAGTAGATTTCGGTTTTGGCTTGGACTATCTCTTGGTTATGGTTTGGACTATCTTATCAGCTCTTATTTGGTGAGCTATCCTTGGAGAAAGGTGCGCTACCCTTTTTTTGGCTATATAGCCTACGGTTTTCTTCTGGAATGATTGTCTGTCAGGGTTAAGGTGCTCAGAGGGTGGCTTCGGCCTATGGTTGGGTGACAATAGTGATATTGTTGATGGAAAAAAGATCACATCCATTATATTCTAACAGGTTATGGGCCCACACCTCCTTCATTCAGTCTAACCACTAGAAGGGAGCATATCCATAAGGATATTAAGTTCGTTGAAGAACTATCTCTAGGGTTTCTAGCAGGAGCGGTCACCAAATCATTGTCACTAGGGTTACTAGCAGGTGCAATTACAGAATCCCTAATCCTCTTGTTGAGGCACCTTAAGTGAATGGATTGACTTAATTTCTAGATAGACCAGTGCACCCTAGCCTAGCGCATCTCCTGGTACTCTCAGCAAGCCAAGACGTCAAGTTTGAGTTTTTGGTCAAATCTAGGGTTGACCAAGTCAAAGAAGCCATGACCTACTCCAGGAAGTCAGAAAACAAGTTAGGTGGAGCTTATAATTTCAGAGAGTGGAGGAAAAGGATTGACCTCATCCTTGCCAAGAATAAAGCGTTGGATAAGGTGAAAGGAAAGATCGTGAAACCAGAGTTTGAATAAGGAAAAGAGAAAGAACTGCAGAGTGTTGCAGTTATGGAAAAGTTGAAAGATGGTGACATCAATGACATGAGTATCATAGTGGAATCTATAAAATACCACTTGATACCCTACATCTCCCATCTTGACTCATCAAAGAAGATGTATGATGCCCTAAAAAACCTCTTCTCAGTTAGAAACATTGGACAAGTAATGAGTTTGAAGAATGAGCTATGTGACATGAAGATGAATTATTATGACAGCATAACATTATACTTTGTGAGAATCTCCCACTTAAGAGATCAACCACAAGACATTGAAGAGATCATTTCATAAAAGGAATTGGTAAACATAGTACTCAATGGTCTTCCCAAGACATGGGATACATTTTCCACAAGCATGAACACAAGGAAGGAGTATCCTACATTTGAAGAACTTTGGACTTGTTGTGCGTAGGAAGAATCAAGGATTAGTGCAAAAGAAAAACCCCAAAAGAAACATGATGATCAATCCTACACAACAAGATTCAAGAATTTCAGGAATAAAAGGAAGTTCGGATCAAGGAATAATCACAATCAAGAGAAAGATATGTCAGAAATCATTGTCCCAATCTAAAGAAAAGGAAGGAGACACATGAAGCATCAGTTGCCGAAGAAAAGGAACCTACAAAGAAAGAGAAGCCATAACAACTAGTCATTGTATTGAGAATCACAAAATTACCAGCCTGATATGAACTCACTAAAAGAAATCAAGAAAAGGAACTAAAAGTTGTGATGAAGAAAAGTGTATATGAATGCAAGCATTGTAAGATACAGAACTAAAGGTTCTCCCAGATGGAGAGAGAATATTGTGATTATTACTTGTTCCAATAAACTAGACCTACCTCTACATGAGTCATTATATCATTCGCGATATCCATGGATTGGATTTATACATCAGATGAATGCAAAGACTATTCTCCAGAGCAATTGAACAAAGAGCATATGAAGAGAAACCTCAAGGCTTTGAGGTATACCAAAAAGAGACCCTTGCATGCAGATGGAAGAAGACAACTTGGTGGAGAACCTCCAATGCACAACAGAAGCATGGTGAAGATTTTATATAACAGAGATATTGTATCAGAATGATTACTCAGAAGATCAAGATGATGGATTGCCAATCCATGACAAAGATCTCATGATGATAGAAGAAGTGCCACATGGATGTGTTCTAGTTTGACCCTTGGCACGATGTTGTGAGCTAGCAAGAACCAAAGAGGAATCCAACAATGATATACTTTATTGATCAGAGCTATATGAAGCCTTCAGAAAAAAACTAGTGTTCCAGACCGAAGTACATTTGAAATCAAGAATTACATTATCCATGATGAAGTCCAGAAAGGAGAAAGTGGTTCTCCAATACATATCTCCACAGATGAGCAGATAAGCAAACATTTTGGTAAATCTTCTGTCCAAGATGAAAGAGTTTGTGTACTCAAGCTGGAGCTCGTGGAGACGGATTCCTTATTGAAAAAGGAAGAGATGAATCCCAGGTTGGGAGGGAGAACTGATGTGTTATTGATTAATGTAAAGTCATTTTTTTTAGTTCGAAAAATGGTCCAGGATGAGCAGTTCCTTTCTAGTTCGGAAAGTGGTTTGAGATTTCTGACGGACAGGCATTTTCCATTTCGGAAAATGGTCCAGATCGAATGGTCATTTTCGTAATGAAAATGGTTTGATGGATTGTTGATGTACCATAGACAATGATTTCCCATTGTGGTTAACATGGGGAATGGTCTAGGGCAATCTCTCTTCTTGATAGGTGATGTGTGCAATTAAGTGTCTTACTATCAAATTATCATAAACCATGTTACATATACCCAAAAACCAAATCTATTGCAGTATTCTAAGTATAAGATTTAAGCCATGAATTAAAATTACCTTGCCTAATTCCTATGTTAGCCACGCATTCAACTCAAGTCGAGTCCACATGCCAAAGCACAAATCCATGTCACGAATGTAGCCATGATATATATGATGGTGTTCCCCATTTCTCACTCGTTCCACTGTTTTCATGCATGGATGTGTAGAGGGGAGTGCGCTATGGATTTCACAGTGCACTGCGATTTCTACACTAGGCGCTACCAACTCTCTTAGGTGCTGTAAATTTCATAGTGCACTACCAAATCTCCTGGGCACTGCCAACACTCCTAGGTGTTATGGATTCCACGGTGTGCTACCTAAATTCACTACCAAATTTCTGGCAGAGACAAAGTTTGCACAAAGATACACCTTAAGCGCTACCAAATTATGCTACCAGCTGGCACCTGGAATCAAGGAGTTTGAATTCATTAATATTTTAGGTGGCTGATGATGTGGAGAATGACTGAGATAGTAGCTGGCAGCATGATAACAGCTTACCACCTCTACAGGACACTTGGCATGCAAGAGGAGGTGCATCAATGAAGATCAAGGGAGGAAGTGTCATTTAAATATTGTTGGATCGGTTACCAGCATGTTTCCTTTTTTATAGTAGTGTGTTTATAGCTGCTAGCACAAGTGTTCAATTGATAACTGTTGTTGGAGAATCCGATGTGAAGAAGGCCAGCTCACACCTCTAATTGTTGACTTTCCTTTTTATTATAAATCCATGTTCCAATTGAGGAAAGGAGGTTCGAATGGTTGAGATGAGGCTCCCGAATTGTAATATTTTTGACTCAGTAGATCGTGCTCTAGTTATGTATTGGACCTGAGAATTTTTTATTAATGGAATTGAGCTTCTCTTCATTTTCTTATTTATCCTTATTCTAAATGCTCATTAATGGAGGATCCTTATGAGATGTTATAGATACATTATGATGGATGTTGGATTATGATGCTACTGTAACTGTTTTCAGGGTCTTAAAGTTTAGTTTCAAGATGATCTTGTGATTGATCTTCTTCTTCACCTAGTTGCTAGAAGGCCTGATGCTTATAGCAGATTTGTTCCCCAAGTCTTCTCTCTACTCATATTTATCCTTAAACTCTGACTGAAATTAATTAAAACCTCATTTGCTTGTGCATGCTAGCCCAGATTTTTGAGTTAAAACGTTATTATTCTGAGTCTTGTCCATTTGACCTTTTAAAAACTCATTTACATTTACAAATCTTTTGATGGTACCAAGCTCACCTGATTACAGTCTAGGGTGACTTTTGTTGTGATAACACCTTGAATGATGTGCATGTATTGTTGAGCATTGGATCATGCGACATGCTATTGTCCTCAAATGATAGTGAAGTGATAGGAAATAGGTAACTAGAACCAACATCATAATCAACATTATAACTAGAACCTACAGATGATAGTCGTTGAGGAATGTGATGATCAGCCTAAATTAGCAGATGTTACACGTGACATAACGAGAAATGGAATAGATGCAACAGACAAAGGAAAAAAGGTTGAGCAATGGATTAGGAAATAAATTGACCCTATGTCGACATTCAATCCGTAGAAAGAAAAAGAAACCTATCATCAAGCAAGGAAGGAGCTGCTACGATCAGACTGGATAACATCAACATCAAATACACCACCAGTATACGATATGCCATCATTTTATGATCTTACTATTCGAGAAAAGCCAGTCAAAAAGGTAAATCTTTTGAAATAATTTTTAAAGAGTTGTTTGGAATTGATGCAATATGAAACAACATTGAATGCATTGCGTTGAATGTTTGATCAATGTACACAAGACAAATCAATACCTACGACATAAAAAGAAGTGAACCAAGTATTGTGCAAGAAGAGGACAAACAAAGAGTTCAAATTAAGTGTGCATATAGGAGAATATGACATGGACAATGTTACCCTGGTCTTAGGATCGGATGTTAATGTTTTTCCAAGACAGATGTGGAAGATGATGGGGAAACTAAAGCTATTATGGTCAATTGTTCAGTTGAGGTTGGCTAACCAACACAAGATAATATTGATCGAGAGATTGATAAGAGTATATGTTAACATAGATGGAGTGTGCAGTGTAGCTAATTTTGAGGTTATTGATATCATAGACAATAGTTAGTCCTATCCAACATTGCTCAGAATGGATTGGGCCTTTGACAATCAGGAGATTATTAAATTGAAGAAAAGAGAAATAATTTTTGAAGGAGGAGGCTTAAAGGTCATTGCGCCATTAGAACCCGTGGAGAAAAGAATATATGTGGAGCCCGCGAGAAAGGAAATTGATAACTTGTACAATATGATAGAGTGCATGGATGACTGTGGCAACCCTACGGTAGATGGTGTGCTTAGTTGGAGAATCATAATCTCTTGCACATCATACTTTGAGGATGGACTTGAACATTGGAAACACTAGTTGTATGAAGTATCAACCAAGAGATATGCTCTCATTACTCGCTCTTTGCACTGGATCGGAACAAAGGTACGTGATATGCCAAAGTTTGATGGATTAACTAAGGTAAGTTCTTTTGTCAATGAATTTGAGTTGTGTATGCCCTAACACAAAAGATTATTAGCATTAGATGTTGCACTGAGAGAAACCCTAGCGAGATGTTGGAAAACACACAACGAAGGGATAGAGGATTAGCAACATTGTAAAAGGATGATGAAGAAAAAATTTGGAACATAAGAGATCATGCACAAGTACATGGGATGAGAAATCCGAAGGACCATATTGCGCAGTGTATTATAACTTGGAGAAAGGTTTCCAAGCAGGAATGAATGCACATGCTTATACATACACTGGAGATAGTTCCCAAGAACTAGTATTTGGATCTATAAGTACATAGAGGGACAACAAAATGGGAAGAGATCACCCATAATTTTAAGGTAACATTTAATTTTGACGACGAGTCACCTTCAGTAAATGCATCTCTGCAGGTCATTGGAAGTAAAAATTTTGTGGAAGAAGGAAATATAGAAATAGTAACTACATGTAATGTGCACAGAGAGAATCTGGCAGTACGTGAAATATTAGAATGTTATAATGTTACCGAGGAAGATCAAGAAGAAGAAGACCCAAGAAATGTACAGGTAGCAGATACTGAAGGGGAGCACAACATAGTAGGTCCAGAACTAGAATCTGATGCTTATGCAAAGCCATTGAGGGTGCACAAAGTGAACATTGGCATGAAGGAGAAACTAAAGTTTGTGAATATTGGTTTTTACTTGAACAATGAGACTTTGGAAAAGATAGAATACCTATTGCACGAATATAAAGATCTCTTTCCGACAACCTTTTCATAGATGAATGGAATAGTTGGAGAATTGGGCGAGATGAAGGTCACATTGAAACTAGACGCTAAGTCAGTAATATAGAGACCTTATAGATTGAATCTAAAGTACAAGGAGAAAGGGAAAGTAGATATTGATAGAATCATATAATCTAGTATCATTGATCTTGTCGTAGAGTCTGAATGGTTGACGCAACACCTCTACCTCAGCAGGTTCTTCTTGACCTCCTAGTCTTTGGATATTTCTATTTCCTTGAGCCAAAATGGCTCTTTAGTTCCCACTGGCACCCTTGCACATATATCCATAGGTACTTCTTAGAAGTTATGCCTATGAAAACAAACATTGGGCGCGGACCTCCACTCCACGTGAACAACCAATGTGACCACGACCTTTACCCAAAAGAGTGTTTCAAGTTTCGTGACTTCACGGTTCCTGTTATGAGTCCCTTTGACTCCCTTGACTCCCGAAAACCCAAAATGGGCTAACGGATCTTTAACTCCTCCCTTATGCATCGACCATGTGACCTCAATCACATCCTAGGGTCCACCTCCGAACACGTCGGGATTTCGCGACTCCTGTCCTGTCTCTCAAAGTTCAAACTCTCGACTTCTTATCCTTAGATCGATGGCCCTAAACCTTCGACGATCTGATAGTCCAGATTATATCGGAGTTTCATGTATCAGGATTTCGCAACCCAATATCTACAAGTCACAACTTTCTCCACACTCCAACTCCCGAAATGTTGAAATCTGAAACCACAAGATCAACAAATCCCATTGATCCAAATATAACGGCGACTATCTCTCTTGAGCTTGTGAGTGCTAAAATAAACTCAGCCTTAAATTCTTCATTGATCCACTAGATCCAACGGTCCATGGTGAATCGGTATTTCTCCCTCTCATAATTCCAATCGTTCGTTCAAGTTCTCAATACTTCCTGTCCAAATAACTCGGCGTCTCCTTCTAAGCTAAATTTCTGCGAGGTAACTTGAGCCTCATCCTTCCTTTCGAACTCTTCGAAGCCTCTATCCTTCCTGAGCTTAGTTCTTACTACAAACTCACGGATTCCAAGGGATTATGCTCGCACTCGTTGTGATTTCATGATAATCTATGATTATCTGAACTTCTCAGTTCTGTGCACTCCTTGTGATAGAAGTTATTCAACCATTCACTAGGTTGGAAAAGTCTAAGACCTCAACCTGCCTATGCACACCTTGCACGGATCTATGTTATCCTTGCACTTCTATTGGTATGAAAAGCAACGGTATCTCTCCTAAGATTATCTAAGGTAAAACTTGGAGTCTTGTCAGCGCACTCTTTGCGGACCTTCTCTGCACTCCTTACAGGAATTCTCAGGATGAGAAACAATTGAAACTCATACCCTTCCTCTCATGGAATTCATACATTCAACATGAAATCACACAATACAAGCATTGAAACAAATGCACAACAAAGACTGAAATCAACTATAAACATACCATTAAATAGATGCAAACAGTAATCACAACAACACCATAAAATTGAGTCAAAGCATTCTCATATTAACTCAAGCGCTTATGTACATGGTCTCTATAGAAACAACTATATGCTTATACAACTTCTACAATCTATGTTCTTCTCTGCTCTCTTGCTCTACAACTCTAAGCTTCTACTCTCTTACTATTGAGAAGAATAATGAATTACAATACATACGAGGGAGATTTCTAGAGTTTTCCCTCCTACAGCTCTAAGCTATCAAATCGAAAATAAAAGCTACAACTACTTTACATTTAATACATTAATTGCCTCCAACAAACAGAAGAGAGAAATGCTCAAGATCTGCGTTACAATCTCTAAACCATAAAAGAAAAATATATATTTTATGGATATTACATTAATGCTTCATCCTTTCAAATTCAAAACATCCTCAAAACACGCATTCATGCATTTCCAGTTGTCCTCCGCTTTTGCGCTTGCTTACGATGCTCCTGCATCATACTCCTCTGGCTAAAAAATTCATGGGATCCTGTCCATGAGCTCCTTCACTATCTATCCATGTTTCTGGATATTTTTCTCGCTTTCCCAACTGACATATTCAATGGGGTTTCCCTTCCACTTTACCAAATATTCAAAATGTGTCTTTCTCCGGGTCTTCTTGCTAACTCCCTGATCAATTATCTTTTCCATCTACGGCTTTTCAGCTACAGGCAGCTACTTGACCCGCTAAAATTCCTTCTAAATCTCTAGTCCTCTTGCTTCATCTGCTCTGTAAGGATACAGATCTACTACGTTTAATATGGGTGATATGCCCACATCATCTGGCAATTCTATCTCATAAGCATTTGCCTCAAATTTTCTCAGAATCTTACACGGCCTTATCTTTTTCATCTTCAGCTTATATATGTTCCCCTTGGGAATCTTTCCTTTCTTAGATGCTCTAAGACTAAATCTCCCACTTTGAACCGAAACTCTCTTTTATGTTGATCTACTCTACGCTTGTATTCCCGATTAGAAATCTACAGTCATTCTTTGATATTACTATGGAGCTCCTGCATCTCTGCTGCAAAATCTTCTGCTCCAACACTTTTGAACTCATTATGCTCTAAGTATCTCAACTCAAATACTCCCCTTGGTTGCATTCCATACATTATCTGGAATGGGCTCTGTCCTATGCTTTGGTTAGGTGAGTCATTATATGCAAATTCCACTTGTGGCAGAATTTGATCCCACTGACTATGACGTTCAGCTACTAAACTCCTCAACAAGTCTCCCAAACTTCGATTTACCACTTCAGTCTTTCCATCTGTCTGAGGGCAATATGTTGAGCTAAAAGATAAACTTGTCCCCATCTTCTTCCATAGTGTTCTCCAGAAATGACCAACAAATTTGGTATCTCCTTCTGAAACAATACTCTTGGGTAAACCATGAAGTCGAACAACTTCTTTGAAAAACAGATTTGCAATGTGCATTGCATCACTGGTTTTCTGACATGGAATGAAATGTGCCATTTTTTAGAATCTATTGACTACCATGAATATGGAATCACAACCTCTCTATGTCCTTGGTATTCCTAACACAAAATCCATGCTTATCGCATCCCACGGCCTCTCTGGTACTGGAAATGGTTGATACAATCCTGTATTCTATCTTTTCCCCTTTGCGTGCTGGCAAATTATACATCTGTGGACAAATTTCTTGACATTTTTCCTCATCCCTGACCAATAATATAAAGTGTTCAGTTGCACGAATGTTTTATCCTGACCGAAATGTCCAACCAATCCCCCAATATGATTTTCCTTTAAAAGGTTTTCTCTCATAGAACTCTTTGGGATACACAAATGATTTCCTTTGAATAATAATCCATCTTGGATCAAATATTCAACCCATTGGCTTCTATCTCTTAGAGCAGGATTCTCATAGGCTTCATAAGTGTCCCTGAAATCTGAATCATCTTTGTACATTTCCCTAAGGTTATCAAAACCTAAAGTCTTCACACTAAACTCCTACATAATCAAACATTTCCTGGTCAATGCATCAACAACCTTATTAGCAGTTCCATAAATGTGTTTTATAACAAAAGTAAATTTTTTCATAAATTCAACCCATTTTTCATGTTTATGGTTTAGTTTCTCCTATCTGGTTACAAATTGTAAAGCATGGTTGTCGTTGTACAAAACGAACTCTTTGGGAACCAATTAGTGTCCCCATTTCTTCAGCACCTGTATGATTGCATAAAACTCTTTATCATATGTAGAATAATTTCTCTTGGCATCATTCAACTTCTCACTGAAGTATGCAACTGGTCTATTGTCTTGACTTAAGACTGCTCCAATCGCAAATCCACTTGTGTCACATCTCACTTGAAATTTCTTACTAAAATATGGCAAAACCAGAACTGGTTGTCCAGCAATCTTCTCTTTCAACAACTTGAAACTTTTCTCTGCTTCCTCTGTCCAATGAAAAGATTTGTGTCTTTTCTTGACTGTGTCCATCATTGGCACAGAAATTCCACTAAAATTTCTGATGAACTTCCTGTAAAAACTGGCTAGTCCATGGAAGCTTCTGACTTCAAATATATTCCTTGGTGATGGTCATTCTTTGATTTCTTTTATTTTCTCAGGATCCATCTTTAACTCATTCGAAGATATCACAAACCCCAAATAAATCAGTTCCTTCTTCATGAAAGACGACTTCTTCAAATTTATCAGCAACTTCTCTTGCTGCAACCTCCTCATCACTAGAGTTAGGTGTCTCAAATTTTCTTCCTCAGTCTTATTGAAGATTAGTATATCATCCAGATACACAATTAGAAACTTTCCAATGAAATATTTCAAGACTTCGTTCATTAATCTCATAAAAGTACTTGGTGCATTCATCAAACCAAATGGCATGACAATCCATTCATACAGCCCTTCATTCGTCTTGAATGTTGTCTTCCATTCATCACCTTCCCTCATTCTAATCTGGTGATATCCGCTTTTCAAATCATTTTTTGAAAAAAACTTTGCTCCACTCAAGAAATCCATCAAGTCATCCATCCTCGTTAAAGGAAATCTATACCTGATGGTGACTTTGTTTATAGCCCTCAAGTCTGTACACATTCTCCATCCACCATCTTTCTTCGTACTTAACACTGTTGGCACAGTGCATGGACTCAAGCTTTCTCTAACCAATCCTTTGTCCATCAAATCCTTGACTTACTTCTTAAATTCTTCATTCTCCTGCACCATCGGTCTGTACGTTTCTTTATTTGGTAAACTCGCCCCTGGTATAAGGTCAATATGATGGCCTATACTTCTGATGGGCGGAAACGAACAAGGTAAATTGTCCACCACTATATCAATGAAATTCTCCAACATTTCCCGAATTTCCTCAGGTAGATCATCCATCGAAGTACTGGTCAAGATGACTCTAGGTTTCCTCACCACAGCAAACTGCATTTCTTCATCCTTCTTGAATTCATCCAAAAGTTCCTTCCCACTCATGATAAGTATAGTATTTCTTGTTTCTTCTTTCACCTTCTTGTCTTCAATTGGCAGCAACATATGCGTCCTACCATTATTTTCCAAGGTATATGTGTTCTTTCTTCCATCATGAACAACATTCCTGTCATATTGCTATGGTCTCCCCAACAAAAGATGACAGACATCCATGGGAATAACATCACATAATATCTCATCTTTGTATCCCCCTATCTTAAATTCAACTAAACATTGTTTAGTGACTGTTACTTGATGTCCCTTTTGCAACCATGAAACCTTGTATGGGCTTGGATGTGCAATTATCTCCAATTCTAGCTTCTCCACCATCTCTGTGGATACTAGATTATCCATGCTTCCACTGTCCACAATTACTTTTCATACCCTATCCTTGGTCTTGCAAGCAGTTCTAAATAAACTATTCCTCTGGACTGGATTCTCCATCTCTTTCTCTGGCTTCAAGAGAATTTTACGCATCATTAAGGATCTTTCGCCTTCTGCATCTCTTGCCTCAACATTTCACCTTTGCGCTTCTGAAATGTGAGCTTTGCCTCCTCCATCTCATTTTCTATCAGGACATTCCCAAGACTTGTGTCTGATCTTTCCATAGACAAAACACTTTATTTCACCACCTCTGCCTCTTCCTCTTCATCTTGCTCGAGGAAAAGTGTTCTTATAGGCATATTGCCCTCCTTGTCAGCTTCCTCCCCTTCCTGGGTGGTTATGAGGTTTATTTTCTTCATCCTTGGGATTTTGTACTCTATCCTAGGAAATTTCTTTGCCTCTGCTTTGAATTCTACCTCTGCCCCTTTGACCTTGGTTTCGGGCCAATTTCTCTTATGCCTTTGAAGCAATTTGATAAGCATCTTCTACATTCTTGATTATCACCATGCTCATCCCATATTGAATTTCATATCTCAAACCATTCATGTATCTCGCGACCTTTTCATCATCACTCTCATGATGACTTGCCCTGATGTTGAGTCTGTAAAACTCTTTAGTGTATTCCTTCACTGTCACCCCCTTTTGTCTCAAATTTTGCATTCTTCGAAACCGGTTAATTTGGTAATCTCTGGTACAAACTTGGCTTTCATCTTCGCTACCATCCTATCCCAGCTTTTGTTTGTTGTTTTCGTTTACAACGCCTGTCAACCTGTAGTTCATCCCACCACAGTGTTGCATGCCCCTTCAGTCTAGTGATAGCATGTTTTAATTTCTTATCTTCTTTGATATCCTCATAGTCGAAGTATTTATCCAGATCTCTAAATCAATCTAGTAGCTCCTCAACGTCTAAGTTGCCTTCATACATTGGGATATCCATCTTTTCTCCAGCCCCTATTCTTGCAACAACTTTGAATAGATGTTCCTCTGCAGCATCTTCGGCTACAACTTCTTCTTCTTTGGGTCTGGATTCATTCTCATTTTTGAATTCACTAACATCTCCAGCATCAGCTGTTTGTTTCTATGATGTCTCCATAGCATCCAATTGAGCACAAATTTCTCTCATTTCCCTTTCCACGGCTGGATTGAGCATTGGTCTCTCTTGAAGTCTTCTTGGCGGCATTGTTTAAATCTGTTCCACGCAGAATTCAAATCACAACTTGCCTTTTATCCTCTCTTGCCTACAGAAAACAATGATTGTAGGCTATGATGCCACCTGACGCAACACCCCTATCTCAGTAGTCTATGCTTGACCTCTCGGTATTTGGATCTTTCTATTTCCTTGAGCCAAAATGGCTCTTTAGTTCCCACTGGAACCTTCACACACATATACACATGTCCTTCTTAGAAGTTATGCCTATGTGAACAAGCACTGGGCGTGAACCTATACTCCACGTGACCAACCGATGTGACCACAACCTTTACCCGAAAGAGTGTTTCAGGTTTCACGACTTCACAATTCTTGTTGTGAGTCCCTCTGACTCCCTTGACTCCCAAAAACCCAAAATGGGCTAATGAATCTTGAACTCCTCCCTTATGCCTCGACCATGTGACCTCAGTCACGTCCTGGGGTCCACCTATGAACACGTCGAGATTTTGTGACTCATGAGCTCACGATGCGACTCCTGACCTGTCTCCCGAAGTCTAAACTCGCAACTTCTTCTCCTCAGATTGATGGCCCTAAACCTTCGATGATCTGACAATCCAAATTATATCGTAGTTTCGCGTATCGAGATTTCACAACCCAAGATCTGCAAGTCACAACTTTCTCGACACTCCAACTCCCGAAATGCCAAAATCTGAAATCATAAGATCAACGGCTCTCGTTGATCCAGATCTAACGGTGACTATTTCTCCTGAGCTTGCGAGTGCTAAAAGACACTCAACCTTAACTTCTCCATTGATCCACTGGATCCAACAGTCCACAGCGAATCGATAGTTCTCAATCTGAGAATTCCAACCGTTTGTTCAAGTTCTCAATACTTCCTGACCAAATAAATCAGTGTCTCCTTCTAAGCTAAATTTATGTGAGGTAACTTCAGCCTCGCCCTTCCTTTCGAACTCTTTGAAGCCTCTATCCTTCCTGAGCTTAGTTCTTACTGCAAACTCATGGATTCCAAGGGATTATGCCCGCACTCCTTGCGGTTTCACGATAATATATGATTATCTGAACTTCCCAGTTCTGTGCACTCCTTGTGACATAAGTTCTACAACCATTCACTAGGTTGGAAAATTCTAAGACCTCAACCTGCCTGCACACACCTTGCATGGCTCTATGCTATCCTTTCACTTCTGCTGGTATGAAAAACAATGGTATCTCTCTTGAGCTTATCTGAGGTAAAACTCAGAGTCTTGTCAACGCACTCTTTGCGGACCTTCTCTGCACTCCTTGCAGGAATTCTATGGACGAGAAACAATTGAAACTCATACCCTTCCTCTCATGGAATTCATACATTCAACATGAAATCACACAATACAAGCATTGAAACAAATGCATAACAAAGACTGAAATCAATTGTAAACATACCATTAAATAGATGCTAATAGTAATCACCACAACACCATAAAATTGAGTCAAAGCATTATCATATTAACTCAAGTGCTTATGTACATGGTCTCTATAGCAAYAGCTATTTGCTTATACAACTTCTACAATCTTTGTTCTTMTCTGCTCTCTTTCTCTACAGCTCTAAGCTTCTACTCTCTTACTATTGAGAAGAAYAATACATTACAATACATATGAGGGAGATTTCTAGAGTTTTCCCTCCTACATCTATAAGCTATCAAATCGAAAATAAAAGCTACAACTACTTTACATTTAATACATTAATTGTCTCCAACAAACAAATGAGAGAAATGCTCAAGATCTTTGTTACAATCTCTAAACCATAAAAGMAAAAAACATATTTTCCAGATATTACATTAATGCTTCATCCTTTCAAATTCAAAACATCCTCAAAATATGTGCTTGTGCATTTCCAGTTGTCCTCCGCTTTTTCGCTTGCTTACGATGCTCCTACATCAATGGTGGTCCAAGATAAGAAGGCAGGGGGTATTAGAATTTGCGTAGACCTAAGGAAGTTGAACGATACCTATTTTCTTGACCCTTTTTTGACCCCCATTACAAACGAAGTGCTATAAAACATAGGAGAGTAGGAGGACTACTCGTTCACTGATGGCTTTTCAGGATACCATCAAATAAAGTGATCTAAAAATCCTTTGACACCATTTATTCCTTTAAATATTTACATGCAACATCTAATTTGATTCAGAGTTAGTTTATTGATCATATTGAGGTGATTTACAAAATTTTGATGATGTGCTTCTTATCCAAAAACTCATAAAGTGATGATTAATGTGCATAATGATGAGATGAAAAAGTAGAAAATAAAAGAACTCAATATATAAATAAATTAGTGTGTGTGTGTGTGTGTGTGTGTGTGTGTGTGTGTGTGTGTGTATTGTTGGCATATATTACTTCATCTTCAAAGTCCCTTTATATAGCATGATTGTTCTCTATCATCTCAAAATACCTGATCACATCACAATATGGGCTCACAAAAATTCAATTTAATGGACTCTCTTTAATTACACTACTCAAAACAATAAAACGAGTTCACCATTGAAATTCTTGCAAAATTCTGAGAATTTTGACTATAAAGTTGACCAAATTCCTAACTGGCTCAATTTTACCCTCTTTGGCAGACAAAACAATGTGATAAAAGATCATTAATGGAAATTTAGACTAAGACTTTTAGACTAAGATCATGCTTTACTAGACAACCATACTTAGTCTCTTTTATGAACCTACTTTGTGACATCCGTGCATCCTCGGGATTCATGCCCTGCATCTATATTTGTGCCCTCATTCTATGAGTATACATGGGAATGCATACCAAGGTCTTGGGATTCACACCCATATATAGGTCGTGGTCCTCCAAACCTCCACGCAAAATTTAGGAAACTTAATACTAATTTTGGTGGAATCTTCATTAAAAGTGGCACACATGGCCTAACAGTTAAATAATTGTAATTATTAGGGAGAGGTCGTAGGTTCCAAGCCCCCACAATCCCCTCTATTGTCGGTGTTTTGTTATAACGTGTGAATATACATAGAATGTGGTTATATGGGTTATATAACCAAAGTTTTGAAACCCCTAGCCGCGTAGAACTCTAGGTTATATGATATAGAATATGAACTAGGGGCTAGGGGATTATCCCTCAGGGCCCCTTTCCCCCACCAACTAAAATTTGGTAAGGCTTAAATATATGTGGTCAAGTATATGGTTAAGTGGCAAGTGTGTGGTGTATTGGTAATGGAGCTTGGTGTAAGGCTTTGGGAAGTCACGAGTTCAACCCTCGTTGATTCCCCAACATTTTGCATAACTATGACCATAAAGGCCAATAGGAGGTCACCATGTGGTGGTCTCTCATTGGCTTATCCATGACACTTGGAAACAAACAATAGGTCCATGTTGATGTATGATCTTCCTAGACACCTGCCAATCGATCATGTGCCATGTCACCTTCCTTCCATGTGTCACTATGTGGGAGTGCCATGTCACTTGTGCGATCATACGATCACATACAATGTGTCACCCTTGCAGTGGTGCCACATGTCACCTTTTTTACTTTTTCCCTTTGACTTTTTTCACTTGACTTGAATTTTGATCGCTCATAACTTTTGCATATGAACTCTGTTTAACTTGTCGTTTGTGTCGTTGGAAAGCTAATGACGAGCTCTATGTAATGATGAATGATAATTTCATACAAAAAAAAATTGAGCTTCTTTGGATCCCTTGGAACCTCTGTGAGCGTTCTAGATCCTCATAGACCTTTGTGAATGTTCCTTAGATCCTCCTGGATCACACTTTCCCACCGAAGAAATTTTGGACCTCTAAAAGTATAGATATTCAACAAATTAGTGATGATTCTTCTTCACTCTTCCATCTTATTAAAATGCCCTTATCTAGTAACTTAGTGATGAAGCTTCTTCACTCTTCCACCTTGTTGAATATTCTGGAATTAAGTCTTCATCTTGTATCTTTGATCCTAGGTATTAGATCAGTGTACTTTTTTCTACTTTTCTGGAATATGGCTTTGACTTTGGCCTCTGGCACTGTCCCTAATATCTCTAGTTATGACTCATAAATTCCCTGGAAAAAAAGTCATGTTCACTGAATCTATGTAATACTTGTATATTGTATTTTAACATCCACTTCCATCTCCTATTCTACTGAAGATAGTCTATCTCATCTAATATGAAACCAAGTCAAATGTTGATCTATGCCTTGCCCTTTTGGACTCATTGTTCCTGTACTACTCATGTATCTGTAGGAGTATCTGAATGAATTCCTTTTCCATTACTTCTCCTGCCTTAGAAACAACTTGATATGTATTGTTGTCATTTGTACTTGACTTGCTTGCTTCTATTCAAGGTATACACCCACACGAACATGACATAGTATTTTAAATATGTTTATAACATGCACCTTTATGCCTCTTAAAAGAGGATTATTTCTCCTTTACCAACTCTAGAAAATTTTGCATTACTTCAATGCTCTTTCTACTTCTGATCTACATGTTTCAACCACCTGCATCCTTCTGTTCCTTCACCTTCGGCTCTTTAGAAGAAAGAATGTTAACTTAGACAATTCGATATATATATGTAGTCCTTTAGTTGATTACAAGACAATACAATTGCTTATCAGTTGTCGAAAGGATTGGAAACATTTATAACGAGATTTCTCTCACTCTAAAACAAAGTGGCTATATAAAATTATATTTTAACGAGATTCCTCTCACTTCAATAATATGCAAGGTGGCTACCTAGAAATCTCTTTAATGAGATTCCTCTCACTCTTTACAATATATAAGGTGGAAATATAGGAACTCTCTTACAAAATCCCTCTCACTCTTATCAACATATAAGGTGGCAATATAGAAATTTTGCAGAGTCCCTCTCACTCTTATTATTTACAATGAGTGGATTACAATCCTTCAAATATAATTTAGGAGATATACACATATGCATACAAATATACATATTTACAATGATGGATGATTTATTCATGGACTCGTCCTCTCCTTAGTACTGGAAGGAGTTTCATAGCTTCCGACCTCTCACACTGCCTTTGACGTTGATGTTGAATCTGGCATTGAATTTGATGTTGAATATAATGTTGAATCCAAAGAACCATTAGACCAAACGATAGGCCTTCCCAGTAACCTATATAGACTCTCTTTGCAAATACTAGGCACTATTGTTGTGTTTGGAGCAACTTCCCTTGAATACACAAGTACTTGACCATTATGGAATGCAACTACATAGCCTTCATCTTCAAATGCCACAACTGAGAGTAGGTTTACCTTTAAGTATGGAACATATAACATATTCTTTATTCCCAAAAATCCTCTCGACTAGATGCAAAACCCCACCACCTGCTGGGGCTCGTGCGAACTCCAGATTTAAGATCGTTCTTACAAGGGAGCTGAATTAGTTATCGGGTCCTTTATGAACCCTCAAAACTATTACCACAAGTCTTTTTCCCTTTCCCTACGCACAAATTTTCGTTCATGAGGGTCTTATCTCGTCAGCGGAGAAATCCACGTGACCCCGGGTCAAAACCATGGGCTAAGATCTTTAATCCGCAGGAACTCTGCCACTTCGGAGCTCTGGACTTCAGGAGTTCCAACAAATACAACCCACAATCCTATCGAATGTCGAATTCGTGAACAACCGAACAACAACGGAGATCAACGGATCATGCTACGCGCCAAGATCTATGACTTACAAAGGTTTCGTGACTCTAGGCTTCGAGAGTTTTACCCACTCCAACACGCAATACTTCTAGAGTTTCGAACTTTGAATTAGCAAATCGGATGGTTTTCATTCGTCTCTATTTACTTTGCGCTCTGGGCTTCGGAGCTTTTCACAATACAAGACCTCAAATCCTCTGGAGTGCCAGACTGGCGAACTCGCGAAGGAGTCTCAATCAACGGTCCACGCGCCCACACCAACGGGCGATCGAGATATATTTTGGGAATCCGAGGTTCAAATCTTTTCACGTCTTGACTGGTACTTCCTTCCAAATCCATGAATGTCGAATTCAAGATCAACGATCCAGATTCCACGCCATTGTCTACGGCTCACAGGAACTTCGGGGCTCCAGGCTTTGATATTTCCTAACCCTTTATGAAGGGACATGTCCATTAATTAAATAATCAATTCCCCATTTTTATTTTATTTTTCCAAAAACCATTGGAAAATACCCAAACTCGTGGGTTTGAAACCACCATTTCACTTTTTACTTTTTCACATATGCCCCTTTTTTAGTATACTTGTAAACCTATATATATATATATATATATATATATAACATCGATAACAACATTAATCATTTCACATCAATGACAATAATTCCAAAAGAAAGTAGTCATACAGGATAAGAGAAAACTACAACCACCATGCAAAGATAAGATGATGAGAAAATGTAGATATCAAACTAGAAAATGGAGCAACCAAGCAATGATCAAAAAACAGATATGGAGATTGAGGTGGTGAAAAGGTAAGAGGAGTCTAGAGAAAACGTTGCCATGGGATGACCAATCGATACCTAAACCATTGGATGAGGTTGCAGACGTAGAATCAATTGTTTATGATATAAAAAGGTATTACTTGTGAGAAGAATCAAGAGGAAAAGGAAACCAATTGTAGACAGTGTTGTATTGATAACATCATAGGAAACCTTGTTTAATGCAAAGAAGGCCCAGGTCAGTGAGTTGTTGGGAGCGGGTGTGGTGATCTCACATGCCACCATTGACAAATCCAAGGTAGAGGAAAGAGAAGTTGATATCATGAAGAAATAACTAGAATCTCTTTGGCATCAAGTGGGGTACTACAAATACACTACTCAAGTTGTGTTGATTTTGAAAGAAGACATTTTAGAAGAACATAGCAAGTATAAGTTGGTTCGGGATGCTTTTGTTAAGAAGGTTGCAGACTATCAAGAAGAAACTTTGTAATGTGGATTGGTTTGCAAGGAAATGGTAGCTAGGACTTTAGATCAGGTAGAGTATATTAGAGAAATACATAAAGTTAGGGGAGATTAGGATGATGGCATCATAATTCTAAGCGATGACAACATTACCAAAATGCATGGGGTTGTTGAATATTGGGTAAAGTATGTTATTGAACCTAAGAACAGGATGCAGGAAATATGGACTGAAAGTCTCAAATCATGGGAAAAGATCAATGAAGTGATGGTCGAGCTTTAGTTGCCCAAGTTCAGGCTACTAGAATAATTTCAGGATTTGGAGAAAGTAATGACCAATTTCCGAACGAGTGATATGAAATATGAAGAGGATATCTAGAAGATTACCACTATGGAGTGAGGTCAAATAAAGATGTACATAGGTGCCAAAATTAAATTGATTGATAGGTTGGAACGCTTGACCTTCAAGATTGATAAGTACATGTAGTGGACCATTGAAATGAGGGAAACACTTAGTGCGGCAATGGACCAGCATCGATTCCCTTACATGCACATGCGTGAAGATATTTTTCTTCGGTGGGTGGAATACAATGGTGAACATGTGTCTCCTTAAGCATGATGTTAGGGTCCTAACCCGCACATAGGTAGAACAATATATTCGGATGTAATAAAGGTCAATATTAATAAGGCCTTTCAATAAAATAGAATAAGGTGGATGTAAGAAGACCTAATAGAATCTTTCACTTCTAGAAGGATCTTCCTCTAGATGCTTCTTTTTAGTGTAAATAGGAATCGAGGGTATGAGAATCCTAGCTTGGATATTATTGTAATAGAGCTCTGCTCAACTGGAGGTTGCCCCCTCGAAGAGGCCCGTGAACATTGCTTTCAGATTCAAAGTGTTATTTTTGTTATTATTCTCATATCATTTCAGTGTTATTGTGGTGAATGTTCTAGTTATATTGTTGTTATTCTGCCATTTCTAGCATTTTATTTATGTTCTTCATACATTTTATATCTGGTATATTACAAGTGGTATCAGAGCACTTTCCTCAGCAGAAAGTGTGGGTTAAATTTTTTTTCAGGGTAGAGACGTATTTCGACGTCTTTAAGCCACAGAGATCTATCGTTACGCGCATAAACTCGTGGTTGAGGGATTCATACACGCAGGAAATACAAGTGGTACTTAAGCGCACATATGTTGGCCACCCTTGTAACCCCTGTTGGTACCCCTTCGAGTGGTAGCGCATCAGACAACACCTGTGTATAGATCAGCCTAGATTACCTGAAGCCCTCTTTAGATAAATCGATCAGTCGCCTGATTGCTATAGTGTCATCGAGAACAACACTCAGGAAGATACTCTCTAGTACCTAGGTAGTCGGGTAGTACGGCTAAGGGTACGGTCTATCCTCCTTAGTTAGTTCCCTGAGATATTGGGTCGAGTACTACAGTTGGACCCCGCACGTATATTAGAGAGATATAGCACAGGGCAAACCCTTGTCTGTAGAACCCTTTAATACCTAACCCTTGGGGACAGAAATATAAACAAATTAAAATAGACAAGATCTATTTCCGCGCAACTGTGTTCAGGTTGCCAAGTAAATACATATTTCTTTCTGGTTAAGCATTTGG
This sequence comes from Picea mariana, assembly GCA_032191745.1. Lineage (NCBI taxonomy): Eukaryota > Viridiplantae > Streptophyta > Pinopsida > Pinales > Pinaceae > Picea > Picea mariana. The sequence goes on from JASDQU010736173.1 coordinate 221,963, forward strand.
GCATTTCCTCTCTGCAGTATTCTTCAGACCGGAGTATAAAAGTCTGGAAATATTTTCACCATTATTTGAGACCTATTCCATTGGATTCATCTCTTCACCCTTATCACATTCATCCATATCATTTTTTCGAAGAAAAAAAAATTACCTCGCTCGCCCCTTTTCAGTTCCCCCGTCTGCATGGCCCATACCCGTAGCCAAGATTTGGAAGCTCGCCTCAACACTTTGCAATCTGGTCTCATCGAGACCCAACAAGAAGTGAAACAACTCAGTGCCAATGTTGCCACCATCAATACAACCATACAGTCCTCAATGGACGAAATCAAACAAGACCTCACCACCCAGCTTGAATCAGTGTTTTCGGCACTCTGCACCAAACTGCATATCCCTAGAGATAACCCTTCCTCTTCCTCACCTCCACATACTAAAGGTGACCATTCCTCTCATTCCCAAAACTTTCAGAACTGTCACTTTCAACGTGACCTACGCCTTCCACGAGTGGATGTGACCAAATTTGATGGCTCGGACCCCACTGGTTGGGTAACCCAAATGGAACATTATTTCTCTTTATACTGAATTACAGATGACTTGGCCAAACTTTAGTATGGTGTTCTCCATCTAGATCAAGAATGTTGGCAATGGTGAAAATGGAGAAAAACTTCTCATCAAGGGTATATTGCTTGGACACACTTTGTGGCAAAGCTTTATGAATGCTTTGACACTGACACCAACCATTTAGGTCGTTTGACAAAGTTGAAACAAATAGGAACAATGGAAGACTTTATAGTTGCCTTTGAGCATATGGCTTTTAGAACAAAGGGCATGTATGATGCCTTTTTTTGAGAGTGTTTTATCAGTGGCCTCAAGGATGAGATTTGGGCCCATGTCCTCATGGATCGGCCCTAGAGTTAGGTGGAGGATACTAAAAGAGCTAAAGAAGCACAACAGGTTGTATCTTCTCAAAACCGAAAACCCTCCTTTATCCCTCGCCCTAAACCAGTAAATCCCACTACTCCCTCTGCTCCACTCAAGATCCAAAAATTGACCAGGGCTGAAATGGTTGAACGCCAACTCAACTGTGATGACAAATATTTCTTGGGCCACAAGTGTAAAGAACAAAATATTTTTATGGCCATCTCCGAGGATATTTCGGAAGAGGATGTAGAAACTCCCCTTGCGTCTTAGTCACCTAAATCCACTGACATAACCCCTCCCTCAGACCCTCTCGAAGTAGAACCGGTCATTTCCCTCAATGCTCTCATTGGCTTCTCCACTCCCCAAACCCTCAAGCTAATCGGTTACATCAAGCATTGGAAGGTCATCATTCTGGTTGATAGTGGCAGCACCCATAATTTTATTCATCACCGCATTGCCCAAGAAACTCATTGCTACATCCATGCCATCAATAATTTCCAAATCATGATTGTCAATGGTGGTTCCATGAAATGTGGAGGGCGTTGTGAAAATGTGTGTCTCCAAATTGGTGACTACCACCTGAAATCTCATATGTTTGTTATTGACATGGGAGGTTGTGACATTGTGTTGGGTGCAGACTGGCTAAGGACTTTGGGTCCCATTCTCATGGATTTTAAAGACTTAACCATGCAATTCGACCAGGAGGACCACCAATATAAGTTCCAAGGCATCACCGTCGGTTCACCTGAGATCATTAGTTCCCATTGCATGGAAAAGCTGCTCNTATGTTTGTTATTGACATGGGAGGTTGTGACATTGTGTTGGGTGCAGACTGGCTAAGGACTTTGGGTCCCATTCTCATGGATTTTAAAGACTTAACCATGCAATTCGACCAGGAGGACCACCAATATAAGTTCCAAGGCATCACTGTCGGTTCACCTGAGATCATTAGTTCCCATTGCATGGAAAAGCTGCTCAAAAAAGGTCATTCTGGTGTTATCGCCCAACTCCATGCCATACAAGCAACGGAGACACCCTCGGTCCCGCAAGACCTCCAAGCCATCCTTTCTAAACATCAATTGGTCTTTTCCACTCCCAAGGACTCCCTCCTTCTTGTGGTTTTCATGATCATTCCATTCCCCTTGTACCCAGAATCCTTCCTCCCAATATCCGTCTGTATCGTCACCCCTTTTCCCAAAAAAATGAAATTGAGAAAATGGTCCAGGAACTCCTTAATGCAGGAGTTATCTGCCCTAGTATGAGTCCCTACTCTTCTCCTGTGGTCATGGTCCTGAAGAAAGAAGGTTCTTGGCGAATGTGTCCTGACTTTTGTCCCCTCAACAAACTTACCATCAAAAACAAATTCCCCATTCCTGTCATTGATGAGCTCCTGGATGAATTGAGTGGCACCCAATTCTTCACTAAACTGGATGTTCGTTCGGGCTACCACCAGATACGTATGAAAGAGGTAGACATTCTCAAGACTTCCTTTAGAACTCATGAGGGCCACTATGAGTTTTTGGGCATGCCCTTTAGCTTGTGTAATGCCCCCTCCACCTTTCAAAGCCTCATGAATCATGCCTTCCATTCTTTTCTCCGCCATTTTGTCTTAGTTTTCTTTGATGATATCCTCATCCATAGAAAAACCTGGACAGACCATCTTGTTCATGTGGATCGAGTTCTCCATCTACTCTCTCAGCACCAACTTTTCCTGAAACAGTCTAAATGTGCTTTTGGCGCCTCAGAAGTAGAATACTTGGGTCATCTGGTTGGCAAGGATGGCGTCAGGGTGGATCCTAAAAAGATTGAAGCTATGCAAGACTAGCCTCACCCAAAGACTTTTAAGAGCTTACGTGGATTTATGGGCTTAACAGGGTATTATCGCAAGTTTGTTAAGAATTATGGGAAGATTGCAGCACCTCTCACTACTCTCCTCAAAAAGAACTCTTTCACTTGGACTCCAACCACTACTCAAGCTTTTCAAACCTTGAAGATGGCCATGTGCACCACTCCAGTCCTCGCCCTTCCCGATTTCACAAAGACCTTTGTGCTGGAATGTGATGCCTCAGGGAAAGAAATCGGTGCTATCCTTATGCAAGAGGGTCGACATTTGGCCTTTACCAGCAAGCAATTATCTGAAAGAAATCTAGGCAAATCCATCTATGAAAAGGAAATGTTGGCTATTTTGCATGCCATTGATCTGTGGCGCCTTTATCTATTGGGGCAACATTTCCAAATTAAGACAGACCATCAAAGCCTCAAGTATTTTCTGGAACAACGCATTTCCTCCCTAGAACAACAAAAATGGGTGACTAAGCTCTTTGGATATGATTATGAGACCATTTACAAGAAAGGAAAAGACAATGTGGTTGCGGATGCACTTTCCCAAAAATATGAAGATGAAGGTTCCATTTTTTCTCTTTCATTCATTGTACCAGATTGGCTCCAAGCAATTCGCCAAGAATGGCTACAAGATCCCAAAAGTTCGCAGTTGATTCAACAATTGCAGTCCAATGCTCCAGTTTCCCCAGGTTACTCTTGGCTCCATGATGAACTTCGATAAAAAGGATGTTTGTATTTAAGTAAACAATCAAAGCTTAAATCCACGGTACTTTCTGAGCTTCATTCTACACCCATAGCAGGGCACTCCGGGTTCACCAAAACCTATGACAGGGTCAAACGTTCATTTTTCTGGGATGGTGTGAAACAGGACATTCATAATTTTGTCGATGAATGTGATATGTGTCAAAGCAACAAGGGAGAAACATTCAAATCTCTGGGCACACTACAACTGCTCCCGATTCCACCTACTATTTGGAAGGATATCTCTATGGATTTTATTACCAACTTACCCAAATCGAGAAATAAATCAATCATCATGGTGGTTGTTGATCGCCTTTCCAAGTATGTTCATTTCTGCGCCCTTCAACACCCATTTACAACATCCATTGTGGCTCAAATTTTCATGGATCGGGTCTTCAAGCTTCATGGCATGCCGCACTTTATTATTTCTGATCGCGACCCAACTTTCACAAGCAATTTTTGGCAAGAACTGTTCAAGATACAAGGCACTGAATTGCATCTCAGCACAACTTATCATCCCCAGACTGATGGCCAAATGGAAGTTGTCAAAAAGTGTTTGGAAACCTATTTGAGGTGTTTTGTCTCAGAAAAGAAAAATCGGTGGGCTCAATGGTTACCCCTAGCTGAATGGTGGTACAACACTTCATACCATACAGCTACACGCATGACTCCTTTTAAAGCAGTATATGGACAGAAATCGCCTTCAGTTCTCTCATACTTATCGGGTGCCTCGAAGGTCCAGGCAGTTGACCTAACACTTACAGCTCAAGAGGCTATTCTCCGTACCCTCAAAGAGAATTTGGTCATGGCACAGAATCGCATGAAGCAACAAGCAGATCAAGGTCGCTCTGAACGTCAATTTGTAGAAGGGGATCAGGTGTTTCTTTGACTGCAACCTTACAAGAAAACTTCCCTCAAGGTCGAGAATTGTCAGAAGCTAGAGCCCAAATTTTATGGTCCTTATACTGTTCTCAAGTGTGTGGGACAAGTAACCTATCAGTTAGCTTTGCCCAGCCATTCGAAGCTACATCCTGTTTTTCATGTTTCATGCTTAAAGAAGGTGATTGGAGCTAAGTGCCAAATTCAAACCAACCTTCCAGAGTTAGTTGATGAATGATCCATTTGGGTACAGCCAAAAGCAATTTTGGACCAGCGTGAGCGTCACCTACGTCAAAGAACCATCAAGGAAGTGCTAGTCCAGTGGAAAGATACAACTCCAGCAGATGCCACTTGGGAACCAGCTACCATTCTGCAACAATTTCCTCATCTCAAGCCTTGAGGACAAGGTTGTTTTTAAGGGGGCGGACATGTTAAGGTCCTAACCCGCACATAGATAGAACAATATATTCGGATGTAATAAAGGTCAATATTAATAAGGTCTTTCAATAAAATAGAATAAGGCGGATGTAAGAAGACCTAATAGAAGCTTCTGCTTCTAGAAGAATCTTCCTCTAGATGCTTCTTTTTAATATAAATAGGAGTCGAGTGTATGAGAACCCTAGCTTGGATATTATTGTAATAGAGCTCTGCTCAACTGGAGGTTGCCCCCTCGAAGAGGCCCGTGAACATTGTTTTCAGATTCAAAGTGTTATTTATGTTATTATTCTCATATCATTTCAGTGCTATTGTGGTGAATGTTCTGGTTATATTGTTGTTATTCTGCCATTTCTAGCATTTTATTTCTGTTCTGCATACATTTTATATCTGGTATATTACACATGACGATTTTTTTATTTTTATTCAACTTTGCTTAAAACAAAATTTTACTATGTTTCATCAATAAAGTCTTAATAAATAGAGAGATCAACTAAGGAAGATAGGTCAATGGTTTTGTAATGAAATTTTGAGTTAAATAGTTGAGAATTATTTTGAAACATAATAGAGAAGCTCAAAACGAGCCAAGGAGATTTTTTACCAAATCTGTGTGTATTTCATCATTGTGGATTACTCTACAACTTATTAAATGTTACAAGCATCTAGCAAGAATTTCAATACTTTTAAGCTATATACTTTTGGTAAATTCTTATTTATTTATTTGTTAATTTGTTTTCCTATTAATTGGATAGCGTAGAACTATTTCTTCTTGTTTTTTTTTCGTAATTTATCCTTCTATGTTCTTAACTAGTTACTGTTTTATTGGGTAATACCTAAAAAATAACAAATTCCCCATATTATTATTGCTTCAGGGATTTTTAAAATTTAGATAGTACCCACTCATTGTTATTAAAGGCTATCCTTAGCATGGATTTCTTTGAACCCTTTCATTTAATTTCTTTTCTCTACAGTAGATAGTTATAAAATCATAAAACAATAAAAGGTATGGAAAGAATTAAATTAAAAAATTTTAAAGCCCATCAAATTTTCCAAACTAATAACCCAGAGGATTATTTCATACCAAACAGAGAGGATTCTAATTGGGCCTCATCCTTGGGTTTAATCCCTACTCTTGAGAATTGGGAATCCATCCCCCCTCAACACACACATGAACCACCCTTGGGTTGAATTAGTCGCTTAAATTTGCTTTGCATGAATGAAAACGATCATTTGAATATACAAGCCAAGCAGCAAAACAATTCATTTGGTATCACCTAAGTGCCCATTTTACACAGGCCCTAACACCATCATGCTCTCCTTTTCTATGCCTCATCTTAAAGAAACTCAAGGTGTGTTGAATGATCATTTTTTATGAAAGTGATGCAACCATAAGAATGATCATGCTAATGTAAACTTACCAACATAACCATCTGACCACACACAATGTTCTATTAAAGTGACCATTCATTTCATTGATTCTTTAAAAAGTAAACCAAAACAATGTTGAACAAAAAAATATATCTTGTGCACAATCATCATTGATGTAATAATGATCCTCCTTAATCACTATCAAAACCACTAACACGATGTTCTACATATCTATACAAAATATTCACAAGTATAAAATCTTGGTATGAACAATTATACAAACTTTGTATCTCCATTTGTGTAACAAAAGTGTAATTGTCAACAAAACCAATCATTGACAATATTGTTCTCTTAAGAAATATGTCATGTGATTTCTTAAGCTATAAATACTACCACAACACTTTTCAACAGTGTTTGATATATCTATATATGTGATCCACAAATGTATTCATGAAATATGTCATCAGAATATCATCTTCAAGAAAATCAACCCTTTTTGTATGTCACTGAATCTTATATTTGACAATCAAGTATTATTAAGATCAATGTGATACTTAGTACTAAAGACTATCATTCAATTCTGAATTGAATTGAATACGTATATGAATTCATAGTGATATCGTTCAATTCATAGTGATTTCTGACAATCAAGTATTATTAATATCAATATGATACTTAGTACTAAAGAGTACCAAATAAAAACATGATTTGCATTTTCTACCACCAACCCATTATTTCTTATAAAATAACTAATAATTCTCTCGTGCACATAATATTTTGGATAAAAAAATCATGAACAACGAAAGGAGTGTCATTTTACCAATGTTATATGCCAAATTCTAGAAATGTATGATAATAAAACTAGAATTCTACATGGTACTGAAAACATGTGTCACGAACAATGATGGGCCTAACATACATGGTTAAAGCTTCACAAATGTGCTAAGGGTGATCTTAAAATCAATATTACTCTCCTGAAAATTGTGGAACAATTCCACTTGAGTAACCTTTGTTATATGTCTGGCAAGAATTTCATACTCACCTCTTGATATACAACATCGCATGATGTCTTTTCATTTGGTAAAACATAAGAAATCAAATGTGAAAATTCTTGCACCTTAGCCCTCACATTATTTGGAATTATATCTTGGTAGGGTTACCTACAAATAATTACCTAATAAGAAAGTTCATCATCCTCATTTAATTGAACCCTAAATATTTTATGTTTCCAAAATGTTTTCCTCGAGGTTTTCAACATTTTATAGTCATTTAAATCAAAAAATTTAATGAATTTCCTTTTGCAACAGAACTTGCTATTAATGATTTGTAGATAGCCCTCACATCAATGGATCACTTATTTCCAAGTGCGGAAAGAACCGAGGAAACATTTTTTATAACACCTCATTTGTCTTAGCATCTTTGCCATTTTTAATGCCCAATAATATAATTGCATCTCTTAGAATTTTGTGTTTTACTAATTTATGTAACATTTGAGGTACTTCAATGTTCTCCAAAAACATTATTGTCAAAGTGGATGTTGTTGCAATTGTTGACTTATTCGATGAATTTTTTGGTGTGGCAAGATCTTGTTGTTGGTTATATCTTGTACCTACTTAAAAATACAAATTCCCATTTCAACATTAAATATACAGTTTCAAAATATTTTGTAAAATGAACCTATAAAATATAGGTTAAAGAAATTCAAAATTTGCAAAATTCTTAACTCAACAATGGTGATGATATCAACATTGACTTGTTCATTCATGTTGTCAACAAGCTCCTCAACCTCTGTCAACCACATTTTCTTAGTGTCTCAATGTGCCTCCACATATATTTCACCCATTTCATTTTCTCTTGTTTTTTCCATTTAGTCTAATCTGTAAACTATCATGGATATTCCAGTGGAACAATTCATCACAACATATATTACAATATTTTGAAATCTTTTAATGTGTACTTTATTTCTTTAGATCTCAAATTAGTATCACTAGTTTAGAGCTCAAATTTTTGGAAATAATTAAAATTAAAATGAAAGAACAAGCAAATGAACACACCATCCACACAAATTAAAATAATATGTGACATGGGAAACCCAATATGGGAAAAACTCAACTAGAAGGTGAGGCATATTCTTGCTATGTAAACAAAATAGTATATAAACATAAAGAGTACCAGAATTCTAGCTAATAATTGTGTCGCATATCAACTCTACCATGCAATTATAAGAGTAATAGAAGAAAAGAAATTTGATTACTTAGTTTATTCCACTGATCACAACGCATAATTCTAAAACATGTCCATCAACTTACATGTCACAATTTTAGAATATGGCCATCAACTTACATGTTGCAATCCTAGAACACGGGCATCAATTGATCTTTCCACAATTAAATTTGTTGCAAATATTTTGAAGTCTTGCAAATACTTTTATTGAATTCACCAAGAATTTAGTGGATGATGGAGTTTAATGTAAAGAGATGTAAGTGATGAGTTTGCAGAGGATGTTGACAACTTTCTATTAGTGCAAATGAAGTTAATTACTAATATCATTTGTATTTTATTACTTTTAAAATTAAATTTGATAATAGTTGTAAAAGACAAAAAAAGGTCACATCAATACTTCAAACTAATCAAAAAATTATTTTTTAAATTCTAAAAATTTAAAAAAAATTATCATTTTCAAAAAAAAAAATTATAAACAAAATTTTACAAACTTCTCAAAACATCAACAAATTAATAGGAAGTCAGAAGTGTATAATCCCTACTGCAAACAAGGACCAATAAATAAAGATTCAAGATGAACTTTGGTTGAATTTTAAATTTCATCTCTATTGTTCTAACAACAAAGTTGATTTAGCCAAAGGAGTTAACTCAATTGTTTGACACCAATGATGTTGAGCATTTGGCTAGTTTTAAGGCAACAAGTACGCAATGCAAATCCCCTTAGATCAGATGCACTAATCTACACTTATGAGTTTATTAGAGATGCTAACCATAAATGTGAAGAAGTATCCATTGGATTTCCCCACTAAGTTTCCTTAAAAAACCTCCAAAGTTGATAAATTGTACATTGAAACGAATGTCTATAATTAAAATGGTATAGAAAATACAAAGAATGGTTACATTAGAGTATCAAAATAAATTAAAATGATAACAAATGTTATACATCAATAAATTTTAAATTTTAAAGCCACCATCTTACCCAAAATGCATGTTTGCACGACACTCAACAATATAGTTTAAATCAGATTGAAAAGGTAAATAATTATTATTATCCTTCTTACCTAATAAATATATATATCAAAATTTGACACAATAAGCATAAAAGAAATGTAAAATCAAAACCTAAATATTCTTTCAAGTGCCTAGAACTAAAATCAGAACCAAAATATTCTTTCAAATGCCTAGAACTCTAAATATAAGTTGAGTTAAGAACAAACAAGTAAAACATATTTGAATTTGCAAGAACCGCTATTACAGGAAAAGTATAGTTCAAGCGACAAATATTGTTGCAAACCACAAAATTCATTACAATTTACAACCTCGAATACATGCCACTGTATTTTATTTTAACGCCTGTTTAGAGATAATTTCATTGTTTAATGTATGTTGAAACCATCACTCGAACACCATAATTAAGTTGTATACAAGGTTTGGTGCAACCGACTGTCTTTAATTGTAATTGTACAATTTAGTAGATCAATAAAATTCACTTACATAGACAATTCATGCATTTTACCCACGTTCATTTTCAAAAATAGTTGCGACAAGCGTTATGAGCACCAAATTTAAGCATTTATTAGAAGGTTGTGGTAAAACAAATTCCTTGTATTTTGATTACTAAAGTGCTACGCATGTATCCTCTAGAAAATCTGCATAATCAACTCTAAAGAAAACTATCAGCGTCATTGGTGACTTAGAACAAGGAGGTCTTGTCTAATAGGAAAAATTGTAGCTATCATATCCCGTCAAATCAAAATAGACCTTGCATCACACATCCAGTGTCTAACAACTAATAATTTAATATAAATAACCTTACATTAGTAAGCTTTAATGCTTCATATTTTTCAATATAATATAAATAACCTTTGACTTGCAAAATAAAACCATTAGTAAGCTTTAATGCTTTATATTCTCAATACCACTAAATAAATTCACAATGCAGGTTATTGCTCTTTGCATTGCATAGAACATCGAATTCTCAAATCCATTTTTTTAGAACTTAGATCCCACAGACAATCCCATAAGTTTCTAATAACATGCATAACAGTAAATATACATATCATAGTTCAGTCTTGTGGCAACATACCTATGTCTTTCATATAATTTCATACTTTACAAATAAAAGTTTAGTATGTGCCCACACCAATATCTTCCATTTCCTCTGCACATGCAAACATGATAATTGAAGAGGCACTGTCTAATATAATACTTTGTCGATCAAAATTGAAATGGCTAGTCTTGACAAATTGTCAACTGCTACTTCTAGACTGCCACATTGAGCAAGTCATTTCATCAGTTAAAAATTATTATTAATAGAATTAAACTAATTACATGACCATTTGAACTAAAAACAAAGTGGTTGAAAGCTCCATACTTGTTGGGGAGCCGAGTCAAAACCAGGCCACCTGTCATTACAACCTCATGCACGGATCTGCTACTCTGCTGCTTGATCTATAAAAGTCTGAAGCCATAAATACATAATTCACTGTAAACAAGAAATACAAAAAACCACTTATAACATGTTTTGTTGTTATAACCTGGCATAATCCTTGTAAACTATAGTATATGCATTACATACCAATACAACATATCTAATTAATACATCTTTCATGGTATTTAGTAATCACATTAAGAAGACTTGATCAACAATAACAAGAAGCTCATGGTTTTAAGCAGATTGTTTGCCAAAAGACAAGGCAACTTTTTTCCTATAAAAGCAGCGCTATCGATGCAGCCAAGCATGCTATTACGTTCCAAACAACTGCCAACGCATATGGTGGTCACTAACCTGTACACTATTTAAAATGCCCCTAATAATTATAAATTTAACACTCACTTTCATATATAGAGAACTGAATTGAGATAATCCTAACAAAATGAATTCAAAGTTGGCTTTTGCCGCTCCAAAAATTTATAGATGAATATTACCATTGTAGGATGCCACTGTACGTTTCAATTCTTTTAAAGGCATGCAATTTCATTCCTCACGGTGTTTATCATGAACTAATTGAATACCACATTACTTCCCTTCATACAGTCTGAATTGTTTAATCCCTGCAGATTAAGTTACAAATCTAAACTACATTTACAAAACTTAATTACAACCCAATGGACATTTGGAAAAATATTGGTCTGTAATTTAATACAAAGTATATTGACATTAAAGTGGCATGAAGAAAAACAAGAGATGATTATTGTGTAAATGTAACTTGCCTCAACGCAAACAGCTTAACTGTATACTCTGTCAATCATTATCTTCATCACCATGATTTCCTGCGTGGTTAATTTTTTGGGCCCGATACATTTCTGCAACCTGGAACAAAATAACCCCATAAAACTTTCCAGCCTGTAAAAAATTTAACAGCAAATGGTATCAAGAAATTGCAATGTTACTAACTTACCTGCTCTGCACTTGTCGCTTGATCTGGATTCTTGTCTTCACGAACCCGTAGTAAACGTGGAAATCGAAGAGAAATACCCTTCAGACAAAAAGCAAACAAGGTAAGGAATTTCAAGCAGCAATATTTCTGATACTAGACAAAATTAAAAGTTGACAATTTATTGAACAATGTACCTTGTTAGGATCAACCACACCAGCTGCTGCACGGTGAACAGGACTAATGCTTAAATCGGCAGCTTTGACCTCCCATACCTATATTTAGTAAACATCGGACAGATTGAAAAGCTAATTCAAACAGGCAAGCAGAAAAGAAAAGGCATGTAACATGTAGCAGCAAAAAGCTGCATACATATTGAAATGTGACTTAAAATTCATATTTAAGACTATTGCATTTTTTTATTGTGCTAAATTTGAGACTCAACATCATTTGAGCTAATAACTTGTTAATTTGCTTCTTCAAGTTGAAGAGAAAATGTTCTAAGAATGTCTTTTATTATGACTGGAGAAGAAATTGTCTTCTATTTTTACTCACATTGACTTCTTTGGATTATCAACTTCAAATTTCTCTAATTGAACAAGCTTTTCTTGCCAACATTGACTCGTCAAGTGCTTCTGCTCGCAAGTTATAAAATAAACTTCTTATTTGCATTCAGTCATCAACTTATCTATTCTAACTTCTATACTTTCCACCTCTCCCACCATAGAAACAGTGTACTTCAAGCAACCTAAATTTGATAATTTAAATTCTTGCTAAAATCCAGCAACAGTATAAACTTCTCTACAAGTATGTTTAATATATTTCAACAGCATATGTATGCACTTCAATGAACCAACAAACATTCTCTTGCTTGATAGGCAGACTCCAATTACGACATTAAGTTTGTTATCATCCATTCATACTTGAGGAATGTTTCTTTTAGCTTTATCTGAAGCTCACTAAATGTAGACACGGAAACTTTAAGACATGCATAATCTCCTCGAAATTCAATTCTCAACTCGTCCAAGTCAGTCTATAACTTGGATGTGTTCTTAAAAAATAAACTTTGTGAAAGACTACAAAGAGTAGTCAAAGATTCAAGCAAATTTTGTAGTGCCAATATCATTTTAACTGGTATAACAATACTTGATGGATTTGCAAAAAGCACTCCCATACATAGTTGTCTCCTATACAAGTCAGTATCTCTTAAACAATTATCTCTTTTATTCAACCAGATTCTCAACCCTACAACCTCCCTCCACAAGATAGTCAATGTAAACCCCACACCCCTACAATCTCCAAAATTATTTACCAAGAGAACCATTCTTTCGCAACAAAACTAGTTTTATTTGTGTTCTAGTGACATGTATAATCTAGGAAATAAAGTAAAATATAGAACATACTAAAATAGAAGATCATGAGAAATATACTATTGACTCTGCACATATTTCATTCATTGCATTTGCAAAATAACAAAAGTTCATTCACCGTGTAAGTCAAAGCAACCATTCCATACCATAAACCATAATTTCATCATCCAGCTAGCACCACATGACCAACTTACATAGTAATTTTATACAACCTCCCTAAGCGACTATGCATCAGAGATTGATATTACTAACTCAATATAACTTTAACTCCGTTTGGCTCTTACATATCTAAGGGATTTACAAGCTAAATTATATATATGCAGAACTTTTATATAATCACAACATATATGCAGAACTTTACACTTTGGCAACAGAACTTGTTTACTCTTTGATTATAGACCAAGTCTTCCACACTCCTCATGGAGCTTACTGGTTCACTTGCTCTCTCAACATCTTGCATCACACTCAATCTACTCCATCCCAAACCACTTTGCTCAATATTGAATTTATTTAAAGCCACCCACAACAAAAGAGTCAATATTTATAATTTGCTCTAGTGTAATATGTCTGTCAAAAGTTTATTCAGATAGTAGGGTTTGAAGAAGATATGAATTGATATAGTTGGCAGCATCTGTTCAACAACTGAGTCTTAATGTATATCGATATAAGGCAATATAAGCAGAGAAAGACGAGTACAGTGTGAAAACCTGCACAACAGACATCAATCTTCCATGTGTTGCCTTCTCCCTCACATTATTTTACTATTGTTACTTTCTGTTTTAATGATGGAGAAATTGATTTCATTGACTTATATATTTGGTGATAAAAAGGACAATGCAAATATATCAATGATTTGCACACTAATCGTGTCTTAACATCATCCCCAAACTAAATTCACACTTTCTCTCAAGTACTATATAATATTCTCGAATATGCTGACACGTCCATATCCATAGTGCCTAACATTGTTCCAAACTCTCTCCAACGTATTGTTGCTTTAGGTCACATCTTGCTCACCTTGTACAAGACTTGTATATGTGCATTTTAGCCTCTTGTCTGCTGGAGCATAAACTCATGATTACAGATTTACTCAAGTTATTTGAGAGTTGTTATATATATATATATATATATATATATATATATGAATGATTGATGTTCATTTTACAATGTGGGGCCCCATATAAATATTCCTAAGTCGCTGCCTTGGTACCTTTTCATTAAAGGTCAAGTCCCTTTATTAAAATATTAACTTTATTATGTTCCTTCTTATTATTGTATGAATATCTTTATTGTTTATATTATTTATTACTTAGCTTAATATTTATGTATTAACATTGCCTTCCCCTTTAAAACTGCTTTGTCCTCAAAGCAATCCCGGATGGTTTCATCTTCCATTGGAGAGTCATCTTGATTTTGGATTTGTTTCTGTATAATTTTGGAGCTTGTTTGTAGCTGAAGTGTGAGATTTGTGAATTCTTTTAGAGATAGTTTCATCTTCCATTGGAAAGTCATCTTGATTTTGGACTTGTTTTTATATATTTGTGGAGCTTGTTTGTAGCGAAAGTGTGAGACTTGTGAATTATTTTAGCTGTTGATTGTGACTTCCTAAACCATATAATTTTTGAATTCCATAAATTGTTGTTAGAGGTTTGGGGCATAGGTGCCCAATTGCATCAACCATTTTGCTCCTAATGCCATGTCCATCCCACGGAGTGGTAGGGTGTACCATCCAATTTATAGTTCCAAGCTTTTTATTTGTACATAAACTTTATGGCACCTTCCTATTCCTTCGACTTGTTGGCCATCAACAACCTTAACAATGAGATCCTTCACAATGTATACAAAAAGCTTAGTTGTTTTGCAAGGTTGATATCCACGAAACTATGTAACTTACTAGCTAGTGATATTTTTATTATTTATGCTTCCTTGGAGTTTTAATGTCCTTGGTTCCACTTTTCCTATAATTGCCACAAGCGATATTGTGGGTTTTTTGTCTTGAAAGCTTTGGCTATTACCATTCTTTCTTTAGATGAGATTTGGAGTATATCTTGCTATAGATGGTTGTGCTTCTTCCTTTTGTCTTATAACTTCATTACAGACCTTTGATTCTTCTTCCTTACAAGTCTTCCTAATGCATGTGATTAAAGCTAACGAGTCTTTCGATGAATTCCCATCCTCGTCGAAGTCTAACATGTCTTCTTCAATGGAAACCTCTACTTCCTTCCCATTTATAATTTGGCAATGATATAGGTGATTGGATGCACATCTATGACTGGAGCCCATTTCTTACACCATTTATAACAATTGTTTTCTTTCCTTTTTACTTCTTCATTGGAGTTTTTGCTGAAGGTGTTTGATTCTTTTTCAGCTTCATGTCTATATGATTTTTTATTGTTGCATTTATGTTCACATGATCACTTGTCTCCACAATCTCTATGTTTTCCCTCCTATCATCGTGAATAAACCTTGTCGAGTTTTTTAATGATGATCTTTCAAATTTAGCTTTTGCAGATTTAGCCTTACATTTGGCCCTTTCCATGGACTTAATGTAATGCATTTTTAATTCATTTGGATGTGTGGCTTTAGTCCCATCACAAAATATCGAACTAATCATTCTATTGATAACCCGAGTACTCGCGAAACCAGTGCTTCCCAATCACATGTATATTCGTCAACATTATCCTTTTGTTGTAGTCGGGGGCATTGTTGAAAAAGTCAGCCAGGGTTTGGAAAACATCATTTCGAAAAAAGTCGGCAAAAAATCAAAAAACCACGACAAACATTAAAAAATATGAAATATATTCATTTTTTTCAAAATTTTAAACATACAAAGTGATGCAGGAGCATCTACAACTCGCCAAGCGAGCCAGCGCGTAGAGGAACGAATATACAGCTGGACAGTGCCAGCACATGCAAATTTTGAATCACTTGGGAAAGATCGTTGCGCCGCCGTTTGAAGGAGAACATTCAAAGCGAGCGCCTTTGTATTATGTTTTGGATAGAAAGGCATTTAAGGTTTTTAATGACTGGTAGATAGAAATTTACTGTAGATTAGACAGTTTTAGCTTTAGAGAGGGAAAACGGAGTATAGACACCCTCCCGTGTATCATTGGATTATTCTCATTTTTTTAGACAGGAGCAAGAGAGAGCAGAACAGAGAGCTTGTGAAGAACCTCCATGTACAGCTATTGAATTAATAGGAAGAGCTTTGATTCAATTCCATGGACGTGTTTAGTCTCTTTGTGTTGTTGATATTATGCTTTTGCATACTTGCTTCTTTTTATGCTTATCTGTTATATGTTGCTTATGTGATTGCGTATCAGGTTAGAAACCTGAGAGAATGAGTTTCAATTGTTTCTCTGCTTAGGCCAGGAGATTCCTGCATCGAGTGCAGTTGAATACCTCCGCATAGAGTGCGTCGAGGAGGCTAAGTAGTTGAACCTTTACTCTCGTTTTGTTCAGAGTTGGGTTGAGTTATTCGAGCCGTGCAGGTGAGTGCAGGTCGAATTCGAGTCTCAGTAGCAAGTCTGAGAAGGGGGAGATTGAAGCTGTTGCGAGCGTGAATGTGCAAGGGTCAGAAGACTTCAACACTCTTGGAGGTATTTGAAGGCCGATCACCGGGAA
>JASDQU010736173.1:253545-267937 GCA_032191745.1 Picea mariana
GATGACCAATCCGCAAAAGGGGATTTGGTCCTTATACAATTACCAACTTAGTTAATCCTCAATGGGGATTAACCTAACAATAAAAATAATAATAATGACATGATTAATCCACAATGGGGATTTAATCAAATAACAAAATAATAAGAATGCTCTTCGCAGTTACATTATTTCAACAGCATATACCCACTTTGTACCTTTGGATTTGTGTGTGGTGTTCTCCTAACCCCACCGCTAGGTGCTAATTGTGCCAACCAAGATGGAGAATAATATTTAGGTGTAAGGACATATGCTAAGACATGCAGTGGAACACTCATATTATCCCACCCTTTGACCATATGTTTATAAATATGATCATACAAGATCACATCACTCAACCCAACAAAATCTTTGATTTGGCCTAGCATGTTGTCCATCTACTCATACACCTCCCCAATCACCAACTGATATGTATCTGCAAACCAAATCACATTATAAATGGGCTTGGTGAACTGCAAAACATACCTATTATATGCCAAGAACTAACCATCAAGAACAATGTCCTCCACCACCTAAAATTCATGTCTATCAAACATGGATGCAAACCTGTATTTCAAACTCTATCATGATTCACTAGAGACCATAGTTGAAAAAATTAGTGAATTTTCACCAACATTGTGAAAAATCACAATGTGAAATTCTCCCCGATAAATCGCTAAGAAAAAATACGCTAATTAGGAAAAAATAGGACCACATGATTTTTTCAAAAAATCAGAAAAAATCGCGAAGATGTCGCACCACAATGGAAAAAATCGCCTAAGACAAGTTTAGGCATCTTAAAGGCCAAGTTTTGGTTTTTTGTAGGTCATTTAGATTTGCAGTTGGGGGTGAGAGGGAAGAGATTCACCATAATCAACAACTAGCTTTAGGAGGGCCAAATCATTCTCATCACCATCAAAACAAAAATTATGGAGTACAGATAAATTGCTATCTACCTACAGTGTTGATATTCTTAGAACCTACGTATTTCTTCCAATTCCACCCTCTTAACCAGTTGTTTTATAGATCGATGTAGGGTTTTCAAGGTCCATATCGCTTTCCCCTTATTACCATTTTTCATGGCTCATAGAACAATCTAGAGCTCTATGCTTTCTTCACCACAAACTGTTTTTTTCCAACAGTGTTTGATCATCACACACTACCTCTTATCATCATTTTTCATGGCTCCTAAAACAATCTAGAGGTTTGTTTTTTTTACCAACATGTTTTTTCTCCAGCAGTGTTTGATGTTCTTTTTTTTGGGTTTCTTGGCCCCGGGTTTCAAGTTGGAAGTTGAGTATTACCTTAGCAACATGTCCAAGCCTTTGGACCTGATTTGGCAGTATGGTGAAGATTAAGATGGGACAAACCGATAAAGATTGTCCCGTAAACTTTGTGGCCAACATATGATAGGAGGGGTTAGTCGATTGAAGTACCACTTAGCTAAAATACGAGGGCATGTTGTTGGGATTTGTAATAAATGAACCCCAAAGATTATGTGGAATGCCCATGATTCTATATATGAAAGGATAAAAAAAGGGATGAGGCAACCGCTACCAAAGCTGAACTTGTTGTCAATGGAGTGGCTAGATCCTCAAGAACCACAAGAAGATTTGGGACTTAGGGAACTGAGAGGAACTCCACATATTCACCTTTCATTGTTCCCAGAACCGAAGATGGCGCACAACCTTCCATCCAATCAATGGTTAAAATAAAGGAGAAGAAAGAAGTAGACAAGGTTGTGGGCAAGTGTCGTGACATACCTTTGAACATCACTAAGACCAATCCATTTTTCCAGCCAATGTGTGATGTTATCGCTATTGTTGGCCCAAGGTATAGGTGCCCTACACACAAAGAGTTGCGGGGGCCAATTCTACAAGCCGAAATGAATGACATCAATATTAGATTGGAGGAGCTAAAGAAGTCATGGGAGTCCACTAAATGCATGGTGATGTCCAATGGTTGGACAAATGGGAAGGGTAGGACCCTTCTTGATTTCTTGGTAAATTGTCACAAGGGTACAATGTTTATTAAATCTATTGATGCATCGCCACAGGTTAAAGATGCGACATTGTTTTGTGAAATGATGGATGGGTTCATCCAAGACATTGGTTTGCAACATGTTGTCAAAACCATAATAAATAATGCAGCTAATTATGTGGCTACTGGGAAGTTGCTAATGGAGAGACGTGGCTATGATTGGTAATAAGTTTTATCATTTTCTTCCCTTCCTTATGCAATGCACCAACCCATTTATAATCATGGTCCTTCATCTTAATAATAGCATGCATCAAGAGGTTCAATGTGTGAATCAAGCACCATGACCAAAAAATGTTAGGGTACATATCCTCAATGATTGCTCTTGCTACCTTACAATTAGCAACATTATCAATGATGACTTGAATGGCTTTGTACGACCGAATTGTTGATATTATGGTAGCTACGGGAGGTATTTACCTCCACGTGTAAACCTAACGAAAATAGAATATTCTGGGAAACAAGAAGAAACCCTAATGAGTTGGCTAATAACCCTAGAAGACAAGTCGACTCAAGAGGATAATTTGTATTATGTTATTAGCCTCCAAGAGAAGAAATCAACCAAAAGAAATATTATATACTAAGTAAATAGGCACCCAGAATGAGAAGTCGACCCAAGAAGTTAGCCAGAATTAGTATAAATACAGGAGGGCAGTCTTCATTCTAGCACGCATTCTCATAATTGCAGAGAAGCACTTGTGCACACTGCAGTTGCCCAGTTTGTGCGCAAGTTTGGAGGAGAGTTGTCGTTGCAGCTGTTGCAGCTAGCAGATTTCGGTTTTGGCTTAGACTATCTCTTGATTATGGTTTGGACTATCTGATCAGAGCTTGTTTGGTGCACTATCCTTGGGGAAAGGTGCGCTACCCTTTATTTGGCTATCTAGCCTAGGGTTTGCTTCCGGAGTAATTCTCTGTCAAGGTTAAGGTGCTCGAAGGGTGGCTTCGACCTATGGTTGGGTGACAATAGTGATATTGTCAATGGTAAAACGAGCACATCCATTATATTCTAACAGGTTATGGGCCCACACATCCTTCATTCAGTCTAACCGTTGGAAGGAAGCATAGCCATAAGGATATTAAGCTCGTTGAAGAATTGTCGCTAGGGTTTCTAGCAAGAGCAGTCACCAAAAGCACTGTCGCTAAGGTTACTAGCAGGTGCAGTTGCAGAAACCCTAATCCTCTCGTTGAGGCACCTTAAGTGAAGGGATTGACCTAATTTTCGGATAGACCAGTGCGCCCTAGCCTAGCGCATCTCCTAGTACTCTCAACGAGCCAAGACATCAAGTTTGAGTTTTTTGGTCAAATCTAGGGTTGACCAAGGCAGACATGACTTACTCTATGAAGTCAGAAAACAAGTTAGATGGAGCTTCTAACTTCAGAGCGTGGAAGACAAGGATTGAACTCATCCTTGCCAAGAATAAAGTGTTGGATATCATGAAACTAGAGTTTGAAGAAGGAAAAGAGAAGGAACCGCAGAACGTTACAGTTATGGAGAAGTTCAAAGACGGTGACATCAATGCCATGACTATCATAGTGGACTCTATAAAAGATCACTTGATACCCTACATCTCCCATCTTGACTCATCGAAGAAGATGTATGATGCCCTAACAAACCTCTTCTCAGTTAGAAACATTGGACAAGTAATGAATCTAAAGAATGAGCTCTGTGACATGAAGATGAATGATGATGACAGCATAACATCATACTTTGTGAGGATCTCTCAGTTAAGAGATCAACTACAAGCTATTAAAGAAATCATTTTAGAAAAGGAATTGGTAAACATAGTACTCAATGGTCTTCCCAAGACATGGGATGCATTTGCCGCAAGCATGAACACAAGGAAGGAGTATCCTACATTTGAAGAACTTTAGACTCACTGTGCTCAAGAAGAATCAAGGATCAGTGCAAAACAGAAACCCCAAAAGAAGTACGATGATCAAGCCTTCACAGCAAGGTTCAAGGATTTCAGGAACAAAAGGAAGTTTGGCTCCAGGAAGAAGCCAAATCAAGAGAAAGATATGTCAGAAATACAATGCTTCAACTGTTGAAAGTATCGTCACTACAAGAATCATTGTCCCGAGTTAAAGAAAAGGAAGGAAACACACGAAGCATCAGTTGCCGAAGAAAAGGAACCTTCAAAGAAGACTAAGCAGGATGAAACAGAGTTCTTCCTCTAAAGACAAGGTAACAATACTCTTCTTAGTTCTTGTACATATCTTGTTTGCATAGTCTCTATACATATCTTGTATATCTATAATATGTTCCAAGAAGAACTATACCTATGGAAGAAAAAAAAGATAAGGATTGCTATCATTATACAAGTCAGATAATACACATGAAAGGATGAAATACATCAAACAAATCATGTGGAAGCTATTACAAGATAAGTCGAAATCAGAATCAATCTTGAAGAAACTTAGAAGAAGCAAAGACAAAAAGAAGTCATCAATCAAGAGGAAATTGGAGAAAGACTTATGACACTTTGCAGAAGACAAAAAGGATCCAGACGGAAGCGTGGACTCTGTTAGATGGAGGGAGTCGATTATATATTTCCAAAAGAAAAACATGCACTCATACATGAAGCAAGGATTAGGAGGGAGTTAATCCTATGATCCATTGAAGATGATGAAGTATATATCCATGGTAGCAGCCATGAAAAACAATATGTGTTCAGTTCGACCTTAGAAGAAGTCTTCTTCGAAGAGAAGCCTTAAAGTATCCCTGGTTGTCCATCCACATCTGTGATCCTATGATGAAAGGAAGAAGTGGAATCTTTAGGGCATAGAATCTATAAGAAACTCCATGGACCCAAGAGCTAAAGAAAAACGTGAGGAAGAACATGAAGATTCCAAGAAAGAAAGAGAAGCCAGAACAACCAGTCATTATATTGAGAATCACAACATTACCAACCTAATATGAACTCACTAAAAGCAACAAGCAAAGGAACTGAAAGTTGTGATGAAGAACAGTGTATATGAATGCAAGTATTGCAAGATCCAGAACTAGAGGTTCTCCCAGATGGAGGGAGAAGACTATGATGATTACTTGTTCCAGTAAACCAGAAATACCTCCACATGAGTCATTATATCATTTGTAATATCCATGGGTTGGAGTTCTACATCAGATGAATGCAAAGACTGTTCTCCAGAGCAACTGAACAAAGAGCGTATGAAGAGCAACCTCAAGGCTTTGAGACATACCAGAAAGAGACCCTTGTATGCAAATGGAAGAAGACAACTTGGTGGAGAACCTCCAATGCACAGCAGAAGCGTGGTGAAGATTTTCTATAATAGAGATATTGTATCAGAATGGTTACTTAGAAGCTCAGAATGATGGATCGCTAATCCATGACAAACTCCCATGATGGCCAAAGAAGTACCACTTGGATATGTTCCAGTTTGACTCTTGCCACGATGTTGTGAGCCAGCAGGAACCAAAGAGGAATCCAACAATGATATACTTTATTGATCAGAGCTATATGAAGCCTTCAGAGAAAACCAGTGTTCCAGAAAACCGAAGTTCATTTGAGATCAAGCATTACATTCTCCGTGATGAAGTCCAGAAAGGAAAAAGTGGTTCTCCTATATATATCTCCACAAATGAGCAGATAAGCAGGCATTTTGGTAAATCTTCTGTCCAAGATGAAAGAGTTTGCGTACTCAAGTTGGAGCTCGTGGAGACGACTTCCTTATTGAAAAAGGAAGAGATGACTCCCAAGTTGGGAGGGAGCACTGATGTGTTATTGATTTATGGACAGTCATTTTTCAATTCGAAAAATGGTCCAGGATGAGCAGTTCCTTTCCAATTTGGAAAGTGGTTTGAGATTTCTGACGGACAGGCATTTTCTAGATCGAACAGTCATTTTCGTAATGAAAAATGGTTCAATGGATTGTTGATGTACCATAGACAGCGATTTCCCATTGTGGTTAACATGGGGAATGGTCTAGTGCAGTGTCTCTTCTTAAGGGTTACTCAAGAAGACTGGTCCGCCTCGTCGAACAGCGATTTCCCATTGTGGTTAACATGGGGAATGGTTCGTTTTGGAGGTTGGTGCAAGACAGTCATTTCCTTTGGAAATGGTCCGGACAGTCATTCCTTAAGGTAGATTCATTCTCTCTAGGTTTCACTTTGTTTAGTGTCGGAGGAATGGCACAGGGTGGGGAATGGTCCAGGTTCAGCAATCAGGGACAAACATTCCTTAGGGCAGACTCATTCTCTCCAGGTTACACTTTGTCTAGCGTCGAAGGAATGGCCTAGGGTGGTGAATGGTCCAGGCTCAAAAATCAGGACAGTTATTCTTCCTTGCTTGAGAAGAATAGTCCAGATAGCTCATCATTGATGTTTGACCTTCTGAGGGCAGATGCTCTTCCAAGATCTCACAGATGTGAGTGGAAGAATGGCCCAGATGATCCAGTTTATATCATAACATTGTTTCTGTGCAGGTTGATATCAGATGATTGTTATGAAGACTGTATGTCTCTAGACAGTAGATGTATACTACTGTTGTGGATGTGTTCCACTGTTTGTAACTATACATCATTGATCAAGTAGCTGTGTGCTACTTGGTGTGGTAGTGTACCACTGGATTGTAGTTGTGTACTACTATGGATAGACACAGTTGTGTTCTATTGAATGATATTGTTCCAAGGACTATCAGCAATGTTGAAAATGATTATCAGCTAGATGGATGATCAATGGACAGAGATTTCCCCGACGAAAAATGGTTCAAGACATTTATTCTTCTAGGACATATGTCCAGATTAGAAGAATGGCTCTTGTGTCACTTTATGGTGTGAGTGACTTATCCAGCATCATGTCTAATTACTCAGATGGAGTATGGTTTCAAGAGATGATGCAAATGATGACACTGATGGTGATGATGGTGCTCATTATCTAGTCATGAGATCGTCTATACAACTATGTTGATGCTACCGAGTGAATGGTATGTTTGTGCTCAAGACCATTACCTGTAATACCTCCCTAGCTAGGAGGGAGTGTTGATATTATGGTAGCTACGAGAGGTATTTACCTCCACGTGTAAACCTAACGAGAATAGAATATTCCGGGAAACAAGAAGAAACCCTAATGAGTTGGCTAATAACCCTAGAAGACAAGTCGGCTCAAGAGGATAATTTGTATTAGGTTATTAGCCTCCAAGAGAAGAAGTCGGCCAGAGGAAATATTATATACTAAGTAAATAGGCACCCAGAATGAGAAGTCGGCCCAGGCAGTTAGCCAGAATTAGTATAAATAGAGGAGGCCGGTCTTCATTCTGGTAGGCATTCTCAGAATTGCAGAGCAACACTTGTGCACACTGTAGTTGCCCAGTTTGTGCGCAAGTTTGGAGGAGAGTTGTCGTTGCAGCTGCTGCAGCTAGCAGATTTCAGTTTTGGCTTGGACTATCTCTTGATTATGGTTTGGACTATCTGATCAGCTCTTGTTTGGTGCGCTATCCTTGGGGAAAGGTGTGCTACCCTTTGTTTGGCTATCTAGCCTAGGGTTTGCTTCCGGAGAAATTCTCTGTCAAGGTTAAGGTGCTCGGAGGTTGGCTTCGGCCTATGGTTGGGTGACAATAGTGATATTGTCGATGGTAAAACGAGCACATCCATTATATTCTAACACGAATATCTTGAATGGTTTTAATTAAGGGTTCAACAATTTTATATCAATCTTGTAACGATCTAAGCAGTCATGGGTTGAAAGAAAGGCATCCCCATTAGCAAACACACCAATAATATTTATCAATGGCCTACCTTTATCATTTGTCCAAGCATTAGATACAATGAATACCCCATATTCAATCCAATCATTTATAAATTGTCCTAGAACATTATGCATTTTGGCTCTTTCCCTGCATAGTCCCATGGTTTTGGCTTTGTCATTCTCGAGGCTCTTGTATCCTTTAGGGCATCGTTGATGGCTTGTATAATTTCATGCCAATAGGATGAGCAAAAAACATTGAATGGTATGCCACAAGCATAGATAACCCTGAAAATTTTTGCATCCATGTCATCCCTACAACCTTGGTCAAGGAAATCTAATATTTTTCTACGCCTCGAATGCACAAGTAAGAATTCACTAGCATGCAGAGATGGGGGTCAACAATCAAACATTTATGAACCTGAAGTCTCAAATTCAACCCTTGATTTTTTGGATTTGCTTTATTTATCAATGGTCTACCTTTATCATTTGTCCAAGCATCATATACAATGAATACCCCATATTCGATCCAATCATTTGTAAATTGTCCTAGAACATTATGGATTTTGGCTCTTTCCCTGCGTAGTCCCATGGTTTTGGCTTTGTCATTCTCGAGGCTCTTGTATCCTTTAGGGAAACATTGATGGCTTGTATCATTTCATGCCAATAGGGTGAGCAAAAACATTGGAAGGTATGCCACAAACATAGATAACCCTGAAAATGTTTGCATCCATGTCATCCCTACAACCTTGGTCAAGGAAATCTAACATTTTTCTACACCTCGAATGCACAAGAAAGAATTCACTAGCATGGGGAGATGGGGATCGACCATCAAACATTCTATATGAACCTGAAGTCTCAAATTCAACCCTTGATTTTTTGGATTTGTTTTATGCAGCCTCCTCTTCCCTTTTGTATATATTTCTATCTTTCATTGGCATTTGATCATAGGTTTTGACTCCTAGAGTCTTATTTTCATCACATGGCACAACCCCATAGAGATGCTTTCTCACAATGGTATATGGACCTGTGTAAGTTGTCTTACAATAGGAGAATGTAAATTGTGTGGTTCCACCCGCTTTCCCTCCCTAAAGCTTTGTCACATACTTCAACAAAGGTGTTGAACGCTCTTTGGGTTTCTTTCCATTATCACTGTCAATTTCATGATCATCCTCCCCTTCCATTTCTTCCTCCTCTCGACGATATGTGCCACTACCCACTTCTTCCCCCTCATCACTAGTATTTCAATTTCCCAACACCACCATCATAATCAAGAGTTGAACCAAAAAGATAAACCACATACCCATCATGCTTCTTGAGAATAACATGTTGCCTGCAATAAAATGATGGGGGAGGAGAAATTGGGAAGTGTGGGAGAAGAGAACATTCAAGTATTCAACATAGAAAATATATTAGTTTACAACACATGGAAAAAAAAAAAAAAAGAATGGGCTTTAGAGCCTACCTCTTCAACTCCCCAATCGTAGTTGAATATAACTATGGCAACCTTCAATATCCCTTCCAAGCTCTCACAAATCTACTCCTCAACAACTAGCAAGAAGCCCACTCAAAGCCATAGCAAATATGAATGAAATGAGAAATAGAATAAGAGAAAATGCAGTGAAATGAGAATAGAATAAGAGAAAATGCAATGAAATAAGAAATAGAATAAAAGAAAATGGAGTGAATGTGTGTTATAATACATCAAGGAAACATAGCCATGCCTTAGGCAACCTTTTAGAACCTTGCCTCGATTCCCACGAGCACCAAAAAAATGCCCAATTTCCCCTAGGCTACAAGAGTTAGATGGTAGTAGGGAGCACTCAAAAAAGGGAGGGTGTGCACTACCTTAATTCGCTCTCAGAAGGGAGCAATCTGAAAGCACACTCCCAAGGGTGCTTCCAAAATCCTCCCTCCCAGAGCGCACTTAGGAAGAGAAGCNGGGGGGGGGGGGGCGCGAGGGGGCGAGACAGGTTTACTAACCCTTAGCTTAGAGCTTAACATTGGGATACTTATTGCTCAAACATATACTTGGACAGCTAAAAATAGTGAATATATTGTAAACTTATCATAGTAACATGATAGCATGAACTATACCAATCGCTTCAAAGAGTCAAAGAGGAAAGATAATCACGATCTTGAATTTTGAAATACTATCATTACAAACTAGTTCAAAGTGGGTCCCACTCTTAAGTCGAAATTTGGTTCTTCAAAGGCTCACTCAACAATGGCTCTGATAGGATGATATTCAAAGGTACTTTTGTTTCAAAAGTATCTCAATGGGTTTGATAGGACAATATTCGAAGGTACTTTTGTTTCAAAAGTACCTCAATGGATACTACTTGGTCCCACCATTAAATCATAATTCTTCACTCCAAAAGGTTATGCCTCTTCCCGATCCAATTGTTGATAAAATGATATCAGCATCGAAAGGGAAAATGCCCTTTGATCCCAATTTGTTCAATTATTAACCTTCCCACTGCTCCATAGAAACATTTGAAGTGCAAGACAACGAAGAACTTTGGTCCATTTCCCATCAAATAATATGATAAGCAGGAAAAACGAAGATCGACCTAGAAAACTCCAACTAACAAAGGAGGAGATCATAGGCTAGGGAGGTAACCTTCATCAGACACAAACCAATCAATTGAATGAAAAACCCTCTAATCCACAATAAATGATAGGGATTTCAATACTATATCTAATAAAGCCTTCTTTGTACTAATCAAGTATTCAGGATTTGGAACAATGAAGGCAACTTAATTAAGTTTCCTTCCAATGAGAATTCTCAGAACACTTGCAAAGAATTTTGAACACAAAAGAAGCAAAGACTCTCTTTTGAATATGGAGGAAAGTTAGGAGGTCCTAAACCACCTAAAAACTTTAACCCTCAAATATAATAAAAGATTTCTAGTCTGGAACAAAATTTTACCTTAATAAAGGTCTTGAATTCACGAACTCAACATAAGACTAACTAGCCTATAAGCTTAGAGAGTAACAATTTCAAAGGTGGCAAAGGTGGCCCCATATCCACATATGGTTGTGTTGCAACGTCAACATAGGGATTGTTTTTTAGACAATGGACTAAAAGGCACACCCACCACTAGTGGCTTACATCTATACGCCCTTTTTAAAATATTTATAATTGTGCTTCTTGACTTTATTTAAGGATTTCATTAGACCAAGGCCCAATCCAATCATATCTTTATTATCTTCTGAAAAAATATATTTTAGTCTAGGACTATTTTTTAGACACATGTAATTAACATAAATATGTATAACATTAAAACTATAATAATAATAATAATAATAATATAATGAATGAAATGACCCATCCTAACTAAAACACATGACCTAATCAAGGGACATGTGTTATCAACCATTGTGACTAGTCAATGCTACAAGTACACTGTCACATGGCATTTTAATCATATCATTCATCATATCTTATTCATTATTTTACATATTTTGTCCTATATGGATTTATGTTTACTATCCTTCTTGTGTTGGATATTTCTTTAGTAAATGAACCTTGTTCATTTCAAGCAAGCACTAAAAGGCATGCCTACAACTAAGGCTTTACATCTATGCCCTTCATAGATTATTTATGTAGGCCCTTTTTGTCTTATGCACTTTTTAAAATATTGATACAAGGGCCTTATTACTAGACCAATTTCTTAAGTTCCATAAAGAGTCATACAAAGCAGTGTTGCAAACATCAGCATTTGCTAAAACTGTCGAGGGAGTGGATCTTAATGCATTGGAAACATAAGAGAAAACTTTGACAAAAAAAACAACTGCAACAAGAATTAAAAAATACAAAATTATTTTTTTTCAAATATTTTTAAATAAAAACCAACAACAACATCAACAATCATATTGCCATGTATATATGAAAAAAGATTGTTATATAAGATGTATAGGATGACAAATGATACATCAACATTAACTATCGATACTACATCCTAAAACTCATTCAATTGGGACTCAAAACTAAATACACAATACAAATTACATCAAATATATTAAAAACATATTTCATCATCATGAATCATCCACAATGATCAATCTAGCAGCAATCTATCAATTGCCTACTTCTAAGACAAATTCATTAAACAATTCACACAACAATGACACATCTTTAATATGCAAAGATGCATCAACCATCGGACATCGTCGTGCATCAAATATATTAAAAACATATTCCATCATCATGAATCATCTACAATGATCAATCTAGCAGCAATCTATCAATTGCCTACTTCTCAAACAAACTCATTAAACAATTCACACAACAATGACACACCTTTAATATGCAAAGATGCATCAACCATTGGACATCGTTGTGCATCCAACAACCTCACAAGATCGTCTTAGGTCCTCCAACCTGGTAGTGATATCCGCTTTTTTCTTTTGAAGAATTAACCCTCACAACTCATCGTAGGTAGGGGCTCTATCCCTTAGGCCAACAACAATGACAACATCAAACATTGCATGGAAAAATGGATTGGTCTTAGCAATGCTAAAAGATATGTCACTCCATTGAAAGCACCTCCCCACAACCCTATTTGCTTCTTCTTTCTCCTTTCTTTTAACCACTGATATGATGGAAGGTTGTACCCCACATCTAGTTCTCTAAAAAAAGTAAGGTGAAGTACAAAAGGTGAACTAATGGAGTCCCTCTCAATGTCCCTTGTCTCGAATATGCTTGTGGCTCTTGAGGATCTAACTACTCCTCCAATGGTAATTTCAAATTGGTGAAAGACTTTGTCTTCCTTCCTCTTATCCATTTCATAAAAAGCTTGATGAGCAATCAAGTTGGAGAGCGGCTTTGTCTTCCTTGTTCTTATCATTATGATAAATTGCTTGATGAGCAACTCACATGATCTCTGCTTCAACTTAGAAAGATGTTCTCATGCCCAACAATTCTAGCAAGGTAGTATTTCAAGCAACTAATCCTTCATACAATAGATTTTCTACATAGCTTACAATTCATTTTTTGTTTGTTTGTTCCATTCTCAATTTCACCATAATGCCAAAATAGGTCCAAGGCCTTTGGCATATTCTGCCAAGGTGATTTTCAACTTCAAACTTCAAACCTAGGGCAAAAAAACAAAATAAATGAACATAAAAGAACCTTGGTAAAAAGAATCATAACTATAAATTCATTCTATGACCCGTGAAAAATCAATAGTAAGTGGAGTGTAGTATACACTTTGCATAAATCTCCATAAAAAAATATTTACACCATGGAAATTTAACAAATTGTTGATTAAGGTTGGTTGTCATTGATGTCAACCCTTGAAGAAAGACCCGTAGCACAAAGGTTTGGGTAATGGACCTGTTATCCCTAATATCTAGGGATAACTAGGAGATCATGTCTCGAGGCCCACAGGTCCTAGACATGGAGTACCGAGAGCGGGATTGACTTGAGCATGGCCCTGGAGGGCCCATCTCTCTTCTTCTTCGTCAGATTTGTCCTGTCAGCAG
Source organism: Picea mariana (assembly GCA_032191745.1). Taxonomy (NCBI): domain Eukaryota; kingdom Viridiplantae; phylum Streptophyta; class Pinopsida; order Pinales; family Pinaceae; genus Picea; species Picea mariana. The sequence goes on from JASDQU010736173.1 coordinate 266,789, forward strand.
TAGCAGTTTCCATCACCACCGGCCTGGGCCTGCATCGAAGAGGACTCTTGCTCCATGAGGTAATTGGTCCGAGGTATCATGGTATGTGTCATCTTTGATCGTTATAACCTTCTTATATATGCATTAGGTTCCTTTCATTTCCGATGACTGCTTGGATCTTACACTAATCCACTTGACCATTGTTGGGGTGATTGATTGGGTGACTTAGCAAGCTGATATTCATGGGTTTTGGTTAGCCACCAAGGGGGATTTGCAGAGCCATCGTCCGCTCCCCACCATCTTATCATATTTACATCTTATACCCCGCTCATCCATCCCATTCCCCTAGTCCGGCCATTAGGATGACCTTTGAGGGTTACACTTTGTCTCGTGGGAAGAAGGGGCTAAAGGCCCAGGGGGTAAAAGCATCTGGTTAAAGATAAAAGCCATAGGAAATAAAACCTAGAGATGCTTCGCCCAGGGGATCCCCGAGAAGGCAATAAAAAGCCTCTCGATAAGAAACTAAGGGACCCTAAGAAAAATGATAAAAAACAAGACCTAACCAAGACGATGGGAGGTCTCATCACGAGCCGACCCATTATGTTCATAGGTATCCAGCGATATGACATTGCCACTATCTGGTCACCAAGCCAGGGCAGTGACCTTTGGTTGCATGGCCAAAGGAAAATGGGGTCTCATCACAAGCCAGCCTTATCATTTCTGCGAAGATACCAGTGGGTAACGCTGTCAGCTCTGGCCACCAAGCCAAGGCAGTGTCCTCTGGTTAGACCTTGAAGTAAAAAAGAAAAATGAAGGCAATAAAGGGCTTGGAAAAAAATGCATCCATGACGGGTACAGCTCGCCTCCTACAAAGGCACCCACAGACAACACCTGCCCTTGGTCTTACTATGACTGGACATCCCTAAATACCATATCACCTCATTAAACATGGCTTGAATGATCTTTTGAGGAAACTTTCCATCTCTTGTGGGTATTAGCCCAATAGGTTATTCTGTCGGTTTCCTTGGCTTTGTATAGTAGATCTATGTAATATCTTTGAGCTCTTAGATGATATGTTAGGGATTTCATGCATATATTTGATAACTTTAATGATGAGATATGATTTACATTGCTATGATCTCTAGGACTGATGAGCCCATGGAGGGCATA
>JASDQU010736174.1:0-19345 GCA_032191745.1 Picea mariana
GAGCTGATGAAGACCAGACAGACAGATGAAAGTTCAAGTGTTGTAATTTTTTAATTGTGATTAAGTATTGTAATTTGCAAAGTAAGCATTAAAGGGGGGAGTTAGAAATAATGCTTATTTGGGGGTTCAGTCTGTTCAGATCCGCTTATTGCTAGAATCGGTTACACTTTCTACGGATCTAGCCTAAGTGAAGCAGTGATGCTTACCTATAAATGTATCTCGTTTTTTATCAATAAACAGTGTGTGTGATTTGTGAGCTTAATTCTTTCAATTCTTTCAGTTTAGCGAGTGGGCCCTTGCTCTTCAGCTCACTGGATGATCTCCTAGACTAAACTGACTCTAAACCTTGCTCTTCAGCTCACTGGATGATCTCTTACACTAAACTGACTTTAAACCGAAAACACGACAAGAAATTACTCAGACCCCTAATGGTTCAAAAGCTTATACATTTATAAAAAACATTTCTTGCTCACTCCCAAAGTCTAGGAAGATAACTAATCTTTAAAAGAAAATTGACTTTTACCAACTAACTAATCTTCTTGAAACAAAAAAGCTTATCCAAAAAATATATCTTTTACAAAAATGGTTGTTTGTCTAGGAATGCTTCGGTGATGTAATCTTCCTTCATGGTTCCACTACCCATGGAACATTCCGCCTCAAATCACACACTCTAAAAAAGAAACAGAATCATGAAGTGATGAATGAAATCGATCTTCATATGTTGCCATTGAAAACACAATTTATCTTTAATGGAGTTCGAAGAACCATTTCCGCCGCACACTGGTGATTTCATCAATACACTACAGATCATCTTTTGGTCACAGATTGTTTTCACGACACACTAAACGAATTCATCAACACTCTACAAATGAGTTGTTTTAACCAAGAAGACTTTTGCAATGCAAAAATCTCTGCTAGCTATGACTTGCAACAACAATGTTAAGACTTCACAAACAATCGAACTCGTGCATTTTACTCAAATTCATCAAAAACATTCATTAATACATGAAATTGACAGGAATTTATACATGAATCCCAACTAATCATTATGAATAAGTAAGAAAAATGGTATAAAGATGGGGTGAATTGGATTTATATGTTCACAAAATGGCGACAACATGATGAACAAATTAGGGTATTTTTGAGGCTCATTAGAAAGTGATTTGTATTTGGTCTTGGATGTATTGAGGGAAAAGAATTGGGATATGTATGGGAAAAACTACGAAATGCAAGAAGAATAAGCATTAGTATACTTGATATTAAAATGGATTGTCGTACATGGGTCGCCATTTGATTGCCAGGGAGGGGGGCAAGGGGGATTCAAGTGTCCTAGGGGAAAATGTATTTGTGGTCAACACTAGGAATTGAGAAGGGGACAAAGACACCAAATATAGTTCAAGTGAGCAACGGAGCTAGAACTTGTCCCCCCTTGACTCAACAAGAGCGTCATTTAGCATGCCAAGATCGTGACCAACATAGGGGAGGAGAATCCCTTATAAATGCCCTAAGGTGACGAATAACAACCCTTGTTTTCCTTCATGGATACTACCACTTGTTCTTTAGCCCTCATGAATTCTTCTACTTGTAATCACATAAGATCAATATCTAGAAAATTCTTGTTGGAAAGTGAAGTGAGTCATTTTCATGCCCAACTCCATTTCCACTTTTGTTGCTTGAGACTGCAAGGATGTCATCTTCATTTCCCAATTTGATGAGGTTTCTCCTTGACCTTTAGGCCTCTGTAGGATAATGAATAGACTTCAATTCTGAAACAACCTTGGAATCCACCATAATGTTAAAGACAATTTCACTGACATAGATTATAATAATCAAACTTGGACTTCATAAAATAATCAAACTTGGTTGCCACGTTATCCAAGTGCCATTTGTTACCAACACAATAATTTTTTAATCCAAATGGGATGGTTATGAAATGTTTCCTACCCTTCTTGAAGGCTACATCATGCAAAGGTTTAAGCTACCTTGCAAGCTCTAGAAGAATATATTGATCACAAACAAATCTAGGAACCCTCTAAGGATTAACATAAGATCCATATAATCCAATATAGGTATTCCAGTTATCCACAAAGAAATGCACCTTCCCTTATAGGAATTTCTTGGCATCTTTTGTAATCCTATTAGGGAATTGGCCAATTATTATCTTCTCAATAGCAAAAATAAGCATGCCCTGCATTGTACAAAAATCCATGTTCTCCTTCTCATTTTCCTTCCACGACATTAAGTGGCGAACTACATAGAATTGGGAATGGGTCAAAGACACCAAATATAGTTCCAATGAGCAATGGAACTAGAACTTGTACCCCCTTGACTCAACAAGAGTGTCATTTAGCATGCCAAGGTCGTGACCAACTTAGGGGAGGAGAATCCCTTATAAATGCCCCAAGGTCATGGCTACTACCACTTGTACTTTAACCCTCATGAACTCTTATACTTGCAATCGCATAAGATCAATATCTAGAAAATTCTTGTTGGAAAGTGAAGTGAGTCATTTTCATGCCTAGCTCCATTTACACTTTTGTTGCTTGAGACTGCAAGGATGCCATCTTCATTCCCCAATTTGGTGAGGTTTCACCTTGACAGTTAGGCCTCTGTAGGATAATGAATAGACTTCAATTCCAAAACAACCTTGGAATCCACCATAATGTGAAAGACAATTTCACTGAGACAGATTATAATAATCAAAGTTGGACTTCAAAAAAATAATCAAACTTGGTTGCCATGTTATCCAAGTGCCATTTGTTGCCAACACAACAAATTTTGAATCCAAACAGGATGGTTATGAAATGCTTCCTACCCTTCTTTAAGGCTACATCATGCAAAGGTTTGAGCTACCTTGCAAGTTCTAGAAGAATATATTGATCACAAACAAATCTAGGAACCCTGTAATGATTAACATAAGATCCATATAATCCAATATAGGTATTCCAATTATCCACAAAGAAATGCACCTTCCCTTATAGGAATTTCTTGACATCTTTTGTAATCATATTAGGTGTTGGACATGTAATCCCTTTAGGGGTGCGTTACTTGTAACTATATGTAAATATGAAGAGTCATAGATGATAGGAACGGTCACTCGTTTGGGAAGACCATGAGTCATATAATTTTATATATATTTACCTATCATGCTAATGCAGAGATCATCAAGTGTGGAGTTATTTTCTGCCATTCCTAGCCTGATAGTGGTATCAAAGCTATGGTTTAACTCCACGAATCTCTGACCTGGGTGTTTCATTCCCATAGAGAGAAACATATGCCTCTACTCTTGTATGTCCATCTTCCTTCCTGTCTGCCCCATGCTCTATCTCTCTGGTTATCTACAGCAACCTCATTTCCGTTGTCTAGCTCTCAGAAACCCTAATTCGTACAACCGGCTCCATTGAACAAGCTATGGACTCTTTGGTGTTTCACTTGGCACGAAACCCTAACTCGTGTTGCAAACCAAATTCACAACCTCCCTTCAATCCATCTCTTTTCGGACGGACCTTTCTCTTGGCCTTACGGACATGCTCACAATCCATACTCGTCATTGGTCGACTGCCCATGAAGTATCTCGACCTCAACAGGAAACTCCTACGCCCGTATACCATCCAGTTCGCGTCCATGTTGCTTGCACGAATGGCATTGTAAATATCATGATTTGTGTCTCATTTTCGACTCCAACTGCTACACCCGTAGACCGTTCAGTTTGCGTCCATGTTGCTTGCATGAATGGCATCGTAAAAGATCACGATTTACACTGATTCGAAACTCTGGGAAGACACTCAAGGCCACGATTTGAAGCCAAGCTATACAAGTCACAGAAGCTTCTTATAGTACGAATTATGTGCCCATCTCGTAGAAAAATGGAGTGAATGAATAGAGAAGTCATGTTGAGATGTTCAGAGTTTGCAATAGTCATGGTGAACGTGGTGTTTCAATAGCTTGTACGTCAATCAAAATCGCGTCATTGGTATCTACGCCTCACTAGTGAAGGCCACGATTTCACCCGAATACCATCCATTTCCCTTCATTGCTTTGAGTAGGCAACACCAACAACCCGTCGCATGGTATCACTCTTCCATCAAATTTATGTGAGCATCCATTATCAACTTATGTGTGAGTGTCCATCATCAATTTTTGTGAGAGCCTCCATCCTTTTTGTGTGATCGCCCTTCATTTTTGTTGCGACTTGGAGGTTGCCTACACCCCTCCTGGTTCCATCGTCCATTTTAATGAATGGTGTAGCCCAATTATATTCCATTGCTCGTTTTGGTCGAATCTTACGAAGCGGATCTCTTTTAATACCATGGCGACTTCAATACAAGGTGTTGTACCATATGGACACATTGTTGTGAGTTTGTTGTAAGTCTCAATTGGTATGCTTTGTCTATGGCGTGCACATGTACGAAGGTAAACGTGTGGTGAAAGCAATTACTTTGCTTTGCTTTCCCATGAGACATGAAAGCTTATACGTTGGTGGGTGGACACTTTGAGCACACATTCTCTGAATATATTCCATCTATTTGTGACGTGGACATCATGGGCACTTCATTTGATGGACAACATGGAGGCAATAAGAGAAGACACGGAGAGAAGAAGCTCAAAGGCACGAGGGGTTGGCATAATCCCAAAGAAAAACCGATCTCCACTGTACCCATTTTGGAATGAATGGCTCACATGAAGCCTCTGAGTGCAAAGTTCCATGGCAAAAGATCAAAGAAGATAGAGATAGAACCTCATACCTAGCGAAAGGTAAAGCACATGTACATTATGTTGTTGTCTATTGCAATATAGGAGTAACTAAAGATCTCTTTAATACTTCATTTGCTTCTTAGGGAGATGCATGGCTTCTTGACACATGCGCGACCTCCCACATGACATTTCGAAGAGATTTCTTCGAAGACTTTGATGACAATGTAGATGGTGTAGTGTACTTTGCAAATAGATCCAGTCTCAAACCTTCAGGAATGGGCACCCAGATTTTCTTTTACACAATGTACTCTGTCTTCCTGAATTGCAAAGAAGCTTGTTGTCCCTTGTGCACATCAGACAGCAAGGCCACTATGTTCATATGTTCGGTGGCAAAGTTGAGATAAGGAAGGACTCTGACAACATGGTTGTCATGACCGGAATAGAAGATGGAAGATTGTTTAAGTTGAATGGGACATCTGCCCATACACACACTGTTGCATACCTCTCTCATCATGACTCGGTTATAATGCCATGTAGTATTTTGTGGCATGCTAGATTTGGCCATATTAATTATGATAGTCTTTGTTTGTTGAGAAAGAATGGTGTTTTTGGATTGCCCGCTATTCCTAGAAAACTCAAACAATATGATGCTTGTATACTTGGAAAGCATAGCAAACAACCTTTACATGATTCTACTTCTAAAGCATGTAGAAGACTTGAACTGATTCATTATGATTTGTGCGGCCCTATGCATGTTCGTTCTGCAAATGAAAACAAAAATATCATGACTTTATTGATGATTGCACCAAAATGTGTTGGGTGTATTTGCTAAAAGAAAAATCACAAGCTTTTGAAACTTTTAAAAATTTTCATGTATGGATTCAAAATGAAGCTCAGTCTCATATTGGCTCTCTTCACACTGATAATGGAAGAGAATATACATCTAATGAATTTGAAAGTTACCTTCGCCAACATGGGATCAAACACCAAACAACAGTTCCATACAATCCTCAACAAAAAAGTGTAGTTGAACGAATGAACATGACACTCCTAAATATGGTTCATTCCATGATGTTTTTCAAGAATGTTAAATTGATGTTTTGGGTTGATGCAATTCTATGTGCAGTTTATGTCAAAAAAATGTGTCCAACTCATGCTATCAAAAACAAGACTCCATATGAAATGTGGTATGGCCACATTCCTTCGGAGAGGCATCTCAGGGTCTTTGGTTCCACCTGCTATGCCTTGATTCCCAAGGAGCAAAGAAGCAAGCTTGATGCAAGGAGTCAGCAGTGCATCTTCTTGCAGTATTCAAATACCATCAAGGGGTATCGCCTTTACAACAAGACAAACAAGAAGTTCATCCTTTCCAGAGATGTGATCTTTCTTGAATGCACCAAGAAAGAAGAAATTGTTGAGAGGCAACTTGATCATCTGGACAGATTCACTTGTGTAAAGACATATCATGAATTTGATGATGAGATTCCACATCTTGAAGGGGGGGTCCCTATCTTGGGTCAATATTTGGAATCTCCTTTTGTAGCACCATCTCCCCCACATGAAGAAGTTCCTGCCACTTCATCTAAACCTGAAGATCAGTTGGATGATGTGATCGAGAAGATTGAAAAGTTGAGACTTGATGAGAACTCAGCACCATCTCAATCAACCAAGCAACCTGGACCATCTCAGAAAGGTCCACCAAAATGGCTCACAAAAACACTTGAAAGTGTTCATCTTGATGAGGTTGGGAAGACAGGAACCAAATTGTTCTCAAAACATGATGGAGGTAACGTAGATAATTCAACTCAGGTGATGTAGAAGATATGGATGTTTCATATGATTGTGAGTTGAATTTATCTACTAACCTCAAACCGACTTCCTTTAAAGAAGTCACTTCTCATGATGAATGGAAAGAAGCCATGCAGAAGGAATATGATACTCTCATCAAGAATGGGACATGGAAGTTGGTGGACCCTCCATATAGAACCAAACCGATAGGCTGCAAGTGGATATTCAAGAACAAGTACAGATCAGATGGCTCACTTGACAAGCACAAAGAAAAGCTCGTGGCAAAAGGAAATGCACAAAAAGAAGGTGTTGATTATGAGAAGAGCTTTGCCCCACAACAAAATGGGTAACCATCCGCACTCTATTTTCCATGGCAACACAAAATGGATGGAAAATTCATCAAATGGATGTGAAGACTGCTTTCTTGAATGGAGACTTGAAAGAAAATGTGTTCATGTCTCAACCAGAAGGCTTTGTTGTGAAGGGACAAGAACATAATGTATGCAAGCTCATCAAATCCTTGTATGGCTTGAAACAAGCACTGCGAGCATGGTATGAAAAATAAACCGAGCATCTTTTGAAATTGAATTTCAAGCATTTCAGTCTTGACGATGCAACTTTGTTTGTCAAGAAAGTTGGAAAAATTGTTGTATATATTGTAGTATATGTAGATGATCTGTTCATAACAGGGAACAATGAGAACTACATTGCATCCATAAAGAAAGAATTGAAGAAAGGCTCCGAGATGACAGATTTGGGACATCTTCACTACTATTTCAGCATTGAAGTGATTCAAAATCCAAAGTACATATTCATTTCCCAAAAGAAGTACATTAGAGAATTGTTGAACAAGTTTGGCATGACTGAGTGCAATCCTATTTCTACTCCAATGGAACAGAACTTGAAGCTCACATCAAAAGAAGGGAATGAATTTGAGGATGCAACCAAGTATAGACAACTTGTGGGAAGTCTTATCTATCTTACTACCACCAGACCAAACATTTCATTTGTTGTTGGGATTATTCCCAAGTTCATGCAAAAGCCTTGTTAAGGACACTAGTCTGTTGCAAAGAGAGTTCTAAAATACTTGAAAGGAACTCAAGATTTTGGACTCAAGTAGTCTAAGGTAGATGACTTCAACCTAATTGGATATTTTGATTCAAACTTTGATAGGGATAAGGAAAATGGAGTGTCAACTTCAAGTTATCTCATGAGTCTTGGATCAGCAGTTGTCTCCTGGAGATCACGCAAACAATCAGTTCCATCAGATTCCACAACAGAGGCAGTATATGTGGCAGTTGCAGAAGAAACGAAGGACATTGTGTGGCTCAGGAAAATACTTGAAGATTTGCAGGAGAAACAAGTGAACTCTCCTCTTCTAGTTGATAATACTTTTGCAATCAAGTTGGCCAAAAATCCTAGATTCCATGATCGAACTAAGCACATCAACACAAAGTATCACCTGATTCGATATCATGTAGAGGCCAAGACTATTCACTTGAGACATTGTTCCACAAATGAGCAAATTGCGGACATCTTTACCAACGCGCTTGGAAGAGAAATTTGAGAAGTTCAGAATGATGCTTGGACTCACACACACCCCTTCAAATTAAGGGGGGGAAATGTTGGACACGTAATCCCTTTAGGGGTGCATTACTTGTAATTGTATGTAAATATGAAGAGTCATAGATGATAGGAATAGTCACCCATTTGGGAAGACCATGAGTCATATAATTTTGTATAAATTTATTTATCATGCTAATGTAGAGATCATCAAGTGTGGAGTTATTTTCTGCCATCCCTGGCCTGACATTAGGAAATTGGCTAATTATTATCTCCCTGATAGAAAAAATAAACATGCCCTACATTGTACAAAAATCCATGTTCTCCACTCTCATTTTCCTTCTACGACATTAAGTGGCGAACTTCATAGAATTTATCTCTGCTCTCCCGACAACTTTCCTAGGAAAACCCACATAATTGTTCTCGACATTATTATCACACAGTCTTGCACACTAGACCAAAACCTTCACAAGGTACAAAATGAGTGGAAAGTTAGAAGTGTTACAACTGTCACCTAGGAAACAACTTCCCTCGTTTTAGTGGAGGATGAACCCAACACAAGGGAGATTTCTCTAATCACTTCAAGGATTCCTGGGACAAGACAATCAAGTCTAAGGTCTCCTATATAGCTACCCAATTTACCACCAACTACGGATTAGGTGGTTATTCAAGGTAAATTCCAGATTTGGGTTTGATATGCTTTAAGGTTGAGTAAGGGGGTTTATCAAGTTATTATTCAATGCAAAACAATCCCCAAACAAGACAAATCTAAAACTTACTTATGGTTGTTATAAAACTTGTATAAAAGATAAGTAAATTGCAGCAAAAAACAAATTATAACAGCTATACAATTCGGCCCCTTGAACAAATAATAAACAAGTAAAAGCTAGGGCTAAAATAATGGATAAAACTAAAGTTTAAGTAACTTTTTAATTATGAAAACTTTAGAGCATATAACAGCCAATAAAAACAAGACATCTAGCCCTAAAATTGTTGTAATACAAACCAGCTATGATGATTTTCCAAGACAAATGATTTTAGGTCAAAAACATGAAAGAAACCCTAAAATCTTAGATCAAAAATATGCAAGAAAACCCTAGATATCTAGGGTTTTTTATGGCTGAAAATTAAATGTAAGCTAACAAACCCTAGATTTACCCTAAAACAAAGACAAAAATTGAAGTTTAAAATTTTAGATTGATTAGATGGGAGAAGACTAAATCTTACTATTTTTGGGGGCACATGGGGTCAATTAGGGACTCCCTTGAGAGGATGTAAGTAGAACTAGGGTGATATCTAGGGTTGTCCACTACAAACCCTAGACGATCCACCTAGTGCCTTACAAACTTCAAGTTGGTTCAAGGGAAAATACTCCACTAGTAATCTTCAAAGGGTTTGAAGAAGGGACTTGTTCAAGAAAGACACCAAGCGAGTGAACCACCACCACTAGAGAAGTTCAATTACCCAAAAATCCATAGACCCCTAAATGTATGGAATGTACCTTGATAAGATGGTTGACCTTTGAAATAGAGGTAAGAAAACACAACCTTCTCAAGGTCGACAATCTACAAACCCAAAAGATTATATGATGCAATTGAATTCCCATTGGGTCTAAGTTCCAACACATAGTTTTCACAAAAACCTTACGAAACTCACTTCGTTGAGCTCAATCCTACTGCCAAGTGGCATAACCTAAAGCTTCCACCTGTCCCCTCAACTTGTACCCTACTAACATCATTGAATCTCATGTCAACACTATTGGTCCACATCCCTACCCTATTGTCCATGTTGATCTCAGCATAATATGTGACGCATTCTAAGACTGCCACATGTTCTACTAATTTCATCCCCTTTGTTGAGCCAACGCCATATACTTGTTATTCTTGCACACAACACTTTCAAATTTTCCCTTTCAATTTGGTAACACTTGTTCAACCATGCAAACCCCTCTTTGTGCATTTGAATGTTTCACAAGCCTCCCTAAAATATTGTCAATACAAACAACCCCTTCTAGATCTAAAAATTTTATCAACTGTAGCTCAAGCAAAAATATGGCATCCAAAAGGAGAGTTTAGATTCCAAAGTTCAATTACCCAACAATCCAAAACCCTGAAAATTTATGTAATGCACCTTGATCAAACAACCAACCTCCAAGTCCAACAATGAATGAACTCGAAAGATTATACAATGCAATTTAAATTCCCATTGGTTGTGGATCCAACACTTCGAAATTTTCATGAAAACCTTGAAAACTTTAACCTATCAAGCTCAATCTTACTAACATGTGACTTAACATGAAGCTGCCACGTATCCTCTTGACTTGTAAGCTGTTGAAGTCATATGGTCATGTGTCAATACCTAATTGGTTCACATCCATGCCCCATTATCCATGTTGATGCCATCATAATGATGTGGCATCTTTTAGTATTGCCACATGTCCAATTGAGATCATCCCCTTTGTTGAGTCAATGCCATTTGGTTAACATTCTTACATACATGGCACCTTCAAATTTGTCCTTCAAACTGGTGCGACTTGCCCGACAAGCATAGCCTTGTGTGCATTTGAATGTTTAGCAATGCTCCTCAACATTTGTGGACATGGAATATTATGGGATACAATAGTAGCAGACATTGAACATTTGCCATCTTGGTGAACAAAGGAACAAACAAACCCTCCAACCATCTACAAGCCCAAAATTTTATAAAATGCAATGTCTGCAGGACTCTGGTACCAAGACTTCGATTTTTCACACAACTAAGGGTCCAAAGGAGATTTTTTTTCATCACCATGACATTTGACCCAAATTATTACAAGATATAACAGTGGCAAACATTGGACATCTGCCACCTTGTGGAGTAAAGGTACAAACAACCCTTCCAACCTCCCACCATCCCAAACTTTTATAAATGAATTGTGTGCAAGCCTTTGGGATTCAAGAGAGTAAGAAAGCCATTAAGACTTAGATATTAATGCATCTAAGGGTCCAAACGAGATAGTATTTTCATCATAGTGATATTTGATCCAAAAATGACTAAGGCAAAGTGTAGTCAAGCCCAAGATCAAAGGGCGAGGAAAATCTACAAGGCTACAAACAAAGGTCCAAACAAAAGACACCCTAAACCAAAATTATAAAAAGGAGAGCTAAACTTTGGAAGGTAAAAATGGGACTCACATCAAAGGAAAAGTATGTTGTTCAACTTATGCGTTGAAACTCCTCGAAAAAATTAAAAGATAAAGCAATTCTACAATGATTTCAAAGCATTCCCTCAAATATTAGACGTAATAGGTGCTTTACGTGGTCTAGCCAAGCCCAATCCCATTATGTAAATTTCCTCCTTCCTACCTATCTCAATGGTTGGTAGAAAAAGTATCATTCAAACACCCCTGCTTTAGATACACACAATACCATATCAACGAGACCCAAGGGTCCAAAGGAGATAGTGTTTTCATCATAGTAATATTTGATCCAAAAATGACTAAGGCAAAGTGCATTCAATCCCAAGATCAAAGGGTGAGAAAAATGTACAAATCTACAAACAAAGGTCCAAAGAAAAGACACCCAAAACCAAAATTACAGAAAGGAGAGCTAAATTTTGGAAGGTAAAGATGGGACTCACATCAAAGGAAAAGTGTGGTATTCGACTTATGCATTGAAACTCCTCAAAAAAATAAAAAGATAAAACAATTCTAAAATGTTTTCAAAGCATTCCCTCAAATATTAGGGGTAATAGGTGCTTACACACAAACAACAGAACTTATGTGGTCTATCCCAACCCCATCATGCAAATTTCCTCCTTCCTACCGATCTCGGTGGTTGGTAGCAATAAGTATCATTCAAACACCCCTACTTTAGATATACACAATACCATATCAATGAGAACACCCACATCTTCCATTTCAATGGCCAACAAACTCACTTCCACGAGGCTATAGAGGACAACCAACTTTCAATGTGGATCGATCCATTACTAGATTTTGATCGATAATCTCAAATGATAAATGCATTTCTATTCACTAATTCTAGTTTCTTCCTAGGATCACCCAACTAGGCCTTCTCAAATCTCACAGTAATTAGGATAATAGTTGATGGTTCTTCTTCTTTTTGTACTTCTACATCCATACTTAATGACAAAGTCCCTTCTTTTTTTGATAGGAATATACGAATTGACATTAAGATTAATGAGTCGATGCAAAGAGATATGAACAATTGGGGTTGTTGGATATCATGACACCAAGGATAACTTTTGTAGTAATGTACTTTTATGGCTAGAAGATTTATTGAAGTCGGTCTTTGTTATTTTCAAAAAATAAAGCATGAAAGTAAGAAGCCAATCTTGAAGCTACCTAAATCATCACCATATAAATTGCCAGCTTTCTCCAACAGTTTTTGCAAGTTGTTTAGAGCAAATTCTCCAGGAGAACTATAGTTCTCACACACGGTGAAATGTATGGAAGAAGGCTAACATCTCTTCTCAAAAGAAAACTGTAAGATGATCCAAAATGTGCATTCCACAAAAATATTCATTATACAAAACTAAAGTTGAAGCACAATGGAATGAGGTTATCTTTCGAAACATCTCTTCTCAAAAGAAAACCGGAGAAGAATATATAGAAAAAACACAAAAATAAAATAAAAAATGAAGGTATAACATTGAGCATTCTAGACCAAGAAGGAAATCTCATCTTTAAATTAGATGGAGTTTCCAGCAGGAAAGAATTTTTTTGGAAATAAAACCGAGAGTTTTATGGCTAAAAAGGAGCTTCTTTCACAAATCAACTCTAAAAAGGAGAGCTAAAACAAGATTTCCCAAATAGCCAAGGCTAATGGTAATTGTTATCAAATGATTTGTACTTGTGCAAAGCCCTCCACAAGATACCCAAATCTTGTGTAACTATAGAAGAAACTACCATTGTCACCTAAGTAGAATCTTCCCTCGTTTTAGTGATGGAAGACGTCCACCACAAGGGAGGCTTCCCTAGTGACCTCAAGGGATCGAATAACAAGAAATAGCCAATCCTACCACCCCCTGTCTTGATCACCCATCAATTAGGTCTAGGAAGGAAAAGAGAAGTTGCAAGGTAATTGATGTACTTTTATGGAACCATGAACAATTTGCAACATGTATTGACAATTACCAAGCTAAAGCATGCAATAATGACCTCTTTATAGACACTAGAGACATTTAAAATTGCTATGGGTGTTGCAAATTATGACAGTAAACAATTATATAACAACAATAAAGGATTTGCAACAACGGCAAGAAATAATGCTCGGAAATGTAACAATTGATCATGAAAAGTAAGCATTAAACCAATAGATTATTATCCAATTGCTAGGCGTAGTTTCTGAACAAGTTAAGCCACTTTTAGAAAGGTATATGCAACAATCTAATGTAATTTTCAGTGGCTGTAGCAAACTTTTATAACAGCAGCAAGAAATACTCGGAGTTTGTTAGGGTTAGGGTTAGTAAAGTTATGTTTGAGAGATTGAAAAGAATGATTTTAACAACTACTATAGCCACAATAACACTCCTAGATCAGTGTCGTTGTCCTTTTAGGGCCTATGGAGTCTCAAATGCATTAAACTTGAAGACTGATCTAGGTGAAACAAAAAGAGGTAGAGTCTAAACCCTAAGGTGCAAGCACGTTTGGGCCTTAGGATTTATACTTTGAGGAAGAAGGAACCTAGGGTGCAAACACTTTTGGGCCCTAGGTATTGTTTTTCCCAATGTTCCACCAAGACTCTGGGACGGGGGGACGCGGGTGCGGGGAGACGCATAAGGGGGACGTGTGGAAGTACCCCCAAATTTTAGGGATTTTTGGGAAATGGGGGACGGGGGGACATCACATATATAATATAAAATATATATAAAAAATAAATTTTAAAAATAAAAATAATAATGATAATATGATAAATCTCAACAATAACATAAATTAATTTTATATATATTTGTTTTAAAAAAAAAAAATTTAATTTAATTTTTTCTTTTTTAAGTCTTACTGGGCAAAAAAAATTTGGGGGGGGGCTTCCAAGAGTCCCCCTTTTGGGGGGGGGACGTCCAGAAGTCCCCCTTTTCAAGGGGGGGCATCCAGGAGTCCCCCTTTTGGGGAGTCTCGTCCCCCACCTTGGGGAGTCGCATCCCCCCAAGTCCCCCCGCGTCTCCCCAAAAAGGGGATGTGGAGAAACGTCCCCCCTAGAGTCCCCCCGTCCCGAGGACGTGAGGGACGCATCCCCCACGACCCCCACCCTGGGGGACGTGTCTCTGTGGAACACTGGTTTTTCCCTTCTTCAAGCTTCAACTAGGTCAAGGATCAAATATCTAGGGTTAAAACCCTAAAGTGCAAGCACTTTTGGACCTTAGGCTTTTAATCCTAGCAAGGACGTTTCACAAACTTGGACAAATAAAACTTTGCGAGGAAGAGAAGTACGTATGTCTTCCTCTTAGGGTTTCAACAAAACAAGATTACTTGCAACAAGATAGCAATTTAACCATTACATCAACAAGAGACAATAGAATTGCAAAACATTACTTACTTCATCCAAGAATCAAGGGCATACAACCCTAATTGCAGAAAATATCCATCCAAATGAGCAAACCATCCACAAAAGACCCTCCTTCAAGCATAGTTCCCAAGAGAAAAAGACCAAGAAGGCTGAAATAGCAAACTTTTATAAGTGTTACCCCTCAAAATGAGAGAGGAATGTGATGATCCAAATGAAAATGAGCGCTAATCTTTATATATGAGCCTAGGCCTAGCACTTTGTCCACATACTATGTCAATGTTTAATTAGAAGTGGGGTCGACCCCTCATTTAACCTTTACAAAATGATAAAATGCGAAAAATACATCATAAAGGGTCACACATGTGGTGACATCAAGCCTTCCTAGGTTAGGAGAAGGCCTCCAAAGGCCATGTGGTAGCATCCCATGGTGGAGTAAACAGTAATGATGTGTCTCCCCATCATGGTCATGCCAAATCATCACTGGTACCCCAAGTGTCCATCAAACCCTAGAAGATGGCATCATGATCAAATGGAGGATGACGTCAAGGATTTAGGGCACTGCGTTAGGGCTGGAGGGAGCTGCATCTCGTCTCTACATTGTGTCTAGATGTTTGTTGCTGCAACATCCCTGATCTAGTGAATAATAAGCTCCGGGGTACTCTGCCCAACCTGTGGGCTTTCATCCCATCTATGTGCCATCATGACCAAATCTGCTTAAACCAAGCCCATTTGTCCATCGTCCAAGGTTCCAAGGATGTGAGAGCTCATGTTTGAAGATGGTAAGTCACTGGATGACCCACTGCTCTTCATCACAGGCACCAAAGTCCTGCAATAAAGGCACAATGTCGTTGGTGAAAACCCAGGACGTCCTTCAAAGAACCATGTCAAGGCCATCAAAAACAAAGAAGAGTATAAGACAAAGTAAACCAATGTTCATAAGAAATATTAATCCTTAAAACATGCAAACCAAGCTGTCACTTAAGATATAAGCCATGGAAACAATTCACCTCGGTATCCCCTTCAAGCATCACATTGGCCCAGAACCTCATGTTGACAAGTTTGAATATGCGAGGGCCTTCATCTAACCCTATTGGGTGTGCCAACCAAAACAGGAAATAAAAGACCTAGGTAGAGGGATCGGTCCCAAGGGAAGCAATGAAAGAAAGAAACCCTTCAAGAGTAAGTGAAAGTGGTATGAATTAGGGCTTACTGTGTCATTAAATCCATTTCTATGAGCGCCTTTGTAGAGGGAGCGCTTGTTGCTTGAGATACCCTTTCCTTGGTACTTTTTTCATTTTGAACGCCTTAAGCATCCATCCCATCGGCCTAGTTCTCAAGTAGCAGTGAGTCTTGCTCCATGAGGTAATGAATCTGGGCATCATGGTATGTGTCGCTCTAATTCTCAAAACAATTTAATATGTGCATTTAATTATTTTTTGCTTCATGACGTTTGCTTGGAAACTATGCCTTTTAACTTGTCCATACCTGGGGGGGGATGACAAACTGCCCTAGCAAGTTGGTTCCCTTAGGGATGAGTTTCCATTGGGTGGGTGTATGAAAGGTCATCGTCCATTTCCTTCCATACTTATCACTTTTCATCATTTTCCCTCTCATTTATCCCCTACATTGGTTTGGGCATTAGGTTTGCCAAGCTAGAAAGGGTTGTACCTTGCCTTATGGGAAGAAGGGGCTAAAGCCCCAGAGGGTAAAAGTAGCTGGCAAAAGTTAAAAGCCAAGATCAAACCTTGAGATGCTTCGCCCAGAGATCCCCAAGAAAGCAATAAAAGGCTTCTCAGCAAGAAAAGGGGGACCCACGAAATAAAATAAAACTGACCTAGTTGGTGGATAGGGGGTCTCATCATGAGCCATCCTATTATGTCCATGGGCATGTAGCGGTATGACACTACTATTCATTTGGTCACCACGTCAGGGTAGTGGCTCTTGGTGGCATAGCCAAGCGAAAGGGGGTCTCATCACGAGCCAGCATTCTCATCTCCATGAAATGCTTGTGGGTAACATTGTCGCCACTGGTCACCATGCCAGGGCAGTGTCGTCCCTCTATTCTCTTGAAAGAAAAAAGCATAAGACAAAGAGTAAAAAGGCATTGAATGGGCTAGGAAACAATTGCATCCATGACAAGGTGCAACTCACCCTCTACAGAGGCACCCACAGGTAAGACCTACATTTCTCTGTTATCATTGCACCCCTTGTCCAAACATCCCCTATACCATCTCATGCATTTACATGACCTAGATTGGTCTTCACCTGGAAACACCCCACACCTGAGGAGAATTAGCCCATTAGGACATCATGAGACCCTCTCCAAACCTGGCTTGTTAAATAGCATAACGTCTTTGAGCATTTGTCTAGGAAAAGGGGGTGTTGACCACCTATTTCGACTAGGGGGTCAACTCCATGTACCATGAAGATATGCACCTAATGGTGCTACCAAGTTGAAGACTTTCTGGTTCTACAAGGCATTTTTAGCCTCGGCACATGTTTTTGTAATCGGAACTTATGCTCCCCTGCGTGGGATAATGATGTAATCGGTCAGCATGGATCATAGTTTAGGTCAGTTGCCTAGGACTTTATCATTAGAGGAGTCCCTTTCATCGAGTGTTTTTTTTCCTCGGGTTATTAATTTGGCCTAACAAGGCTTATTAATTTCCCTTCAGTTTTTCACTCCCACAATAATTCTCCAAAGTGGTAAAAGGCATTCTAATGGTCGAGCCCTATGGTAGCTAATGTCTAGAAATTTTGTAAATGACCATGCTAGACATCTCCTAAAGTCTTGCGAAATTCCGTCGAGTCTAATGTATTTTTTTTTATTTTTTTAAATTACCTAGTTAATGGTAATTTTAATTAATTTTTGATAAAAAAATGTAAAAACTATGTCCTTGGGATTTTGATAGGGGTATTTGTGCTCAAAATAAATGGAATGAGACCCCCTACATCCTTGGACCAAGTTTCAACTCAATTGGACAAGTTTTGCTAGGTGTTTATCCATGAGGAGTCTAAGTCAGTCTATGACAACAATTTAATTGTTGGAATTGACAAAGTCAAATTGTCAATTTTTTGTAAAAAGAGCAAATTAATTAGAGAAAGAGTGGGAGAAGCTGTCTAAACCATTTCCTAACCTACCCACACCCATTTCCTAACCTTTTTACACCTCATAACTTAGCCACCACTTCATATCATTCACTCCCCTAGGGAAGTTGCGCCCCCCTTCTAGAGAAAACCATGGTAAATAAGAAATTAAAGTTGGTGGGGTCCTTCTCTCCCTATTGTGCTCTCCTTGAGCCTCCACCTCACCTTTAGACTTGGATTGGGTGCCAACTCACACCCCACTCATTAACAAAACCGTAACTCACCTTCTAAATCCTAAAAGTGTGCCCCCCTTGAGATGCTCAATAACTCTTAGTTGATGGACACTTGGAGAGCATCCAAGAGGGGTAACTCTTGGCTCCCAAGTATAAATAAGAGCCTCCCCTCCCTCATTTCACATGATCTATCTGTGTAAGGTTACTCTACCCATTTCTCTCCTCTCCTCTCCTCTCCACTCTCTCTCATTCTTCTTGCTCTCTCTTTCTTTTCTGAAGCTTGGGCAAGTATTTATCCTAGCTTGCTTCTAATACAAGAAATCTTTGGAGGATACATGGTGTGAAGAGTCTTCTTGGTGCCATATTTCTTAATGAGGTGATTTTGTTCTAGTTATTTCTTGTTTTCATTTGTTGTAGATCTGGAGTAGGGATCCCAAGCAAAGTATTTTGTTTGGGTAGATAAGACGAACAAATTTCGCTCACACAAGAATTATCCAAAATACTTGGAATATAACAAAATAATCCATGAAGGAATAATGTATAAAATATGAATAGATAAGATATAAGATAAGATGATTACAATTGAGAATGAGGGCTCGTTTATATACCCACGCAGGGGTTCCCTTAACCAATAGTCATGTCCTTTGAGACATGTCCTTTCATTATTAATAATAATTATTTATTAATTAATTATTATGTTATGAATATCTATTTATATGTATATTTATGTTCATAACATTGCCTTCCCCTTAAAAATGCTTTGTCCCCAAAGCATACTTTATGGAAGACTTATCTCTTGCTCTAGCTTGTAATTATTGTCTCATGCTTCTTCATTATTGAGTTGGTAATCGTTGGACCTAAGACGATAGGATCTTCTAAGTGTTGAGCAGAACTGTCGCAATGTAAAGGAGTCGACCCATCCCAATTCGATCTTCTGTGCATTTGGGTTTTTATAGGGTTCTTGGAAAGAACTTGATACATTTCTACTCCCCGCACTTCTATTTTGATCACTTCTATTTTGTTTCTGTTGATACATTGATTGGCTAAAGTATCGATTTTCGCAATGTTCCACCAAGCCTCCGGGACGGGGGGACGCGGGTGCGAGGGGACGCAAAAGGGGGACGTGTGGGAGTACCCCCAAATTTTAGGGATTTTTGGGAAATGGGGGACAGGGGGACGTCATATATATAATATAAAAAATAAAATTTTAAAAATAAAAATAATAATGATAAATCTCAACAATAACATAAATTAGTAAATTGAAATTCTTACATATATTCATACTTTGCATTTTTTTAATTATAATTAATATATATGATTATGATTGTAATAATATGCTTCTTATATAATTTGAAACTTCGTACTTATCTTGATACTTTGTTTTTTTTTTTAGACTTGATATATAATATACTTTGCTTCCTATATATGGATAGTTTGCTTTATATATATATATATATATATATATAAGCATTT
>JASDQU010736174.1:19445-30147 GCA_032191745.1 Picea mariana
GAACGATTGGGATCAGCAGTAGTGTCTTGGTTCAGTCGGAAGCAGAAATCAATGGCTTTGAGTTCGATAGAGGCTGAGTATATGGCAGCTAGTCAGGCCAGTTGTGAGGCCCTTTGGCTTCGCAAGATGCTGGTGGGATTGTTCGGTTTGCAGTTGAGGCCTACTGTGATTTACTGTGATAATCAGAGTTGTATCAAACTCTCGGAGAATCCAGTTTTTCATGACCGGTCTAAGCATATCGAGATTCGGTATCACTTCATCTGTGATTATGTTCAGAGAGGAGTTGTGGAGCTACAGTACATATCTACAGAGGAGCAGGTTGCAGACATACTCACCAAGGCATTGAACAGGGGCAAGTTTGTATTTTTCAGGGACAAGCTTGGAGTGGTGAGTAACACTTTCCTCGGTACGAGGGAGTGTTAAATTTTTAATTAAAATAAAGTACCAAGGCAAGTGTTTCTCTTCCCTAGGTGCCTAAGGGGGAGAAAGTGTCTAATGTGGGTCCTAGTCATTTAATTTGTGAGATGCAAATTAAANAGGAGCAGGTTGCAAACATACTCACCAAGGCATTGAACAGGGGCAAGTTTGTATTTTTCAGGGACAAGCTTGGAGTGGTGAGTAACACTTTCCTCGGTATGAGGGAGTGTTAAATTTTTAATTAAAATAAAGTACCAGGGCAAGTGTTTCTCTTCCCTAGGCGCTTAAGGGGGAGAAAGTGCCTAATGTGGGTCCTAGTCATTTCATTTGTGAGATGCAAATTAAAAGGTGACTTTATGACTAAAGTGAGGGTGAGTGAAGAGACACCAAATCTTAGCCACCCATCTAATCTAATCTCAACCGTTAGATTAGAAAACCCCTCACCTTCCCTCACGAGGTCGATTAGGGCAAGGGGGCACACCCATTCTTGGGTAGTTCATTCATTTCTTGTTGAGAGAGCAAGAGAGAGAAGGGAGAGGTCGAGCTTGAGAAGAGAGACAGCATTTGTTGAAGGAGAGCACGCATCCCAAGGCAAAGAGCAACACGGATTTCGAGGCAACAGGCAACAAGGAAGAACAGGCCATAAAATACGGATTTGAAAAGGTCGTACAGCCATTAATGTGCACAGTTTTCGAGGTGGACAGCAGCAAAGTTTTCTGAGAGTGTTGGCACGCTTTTCAAAGCTGTCATACAACATTAATTTAGCACAGAAAACGAGGGTGTTGGGCACGATTTTCTGGGCAAGAAAATCTGTACAGTCTGTACGGACCTGCACAGAAATCAAGGGGTCGTACCACAGAAAATTCTGGGCACACTTTTCAAGGTTCTGGCACGTTTTTCAAGGCATTTTCCAATTGCAAATTCCGTACAATCTTGGCAGAATTTTGGGCACAAATTTCGAGACAATTCGTACAACATTAATTGTTGGGACAGTCGTACAATTGTACGGATTTATGGTTCAGAAATCGAGGAGCAAAGCTACAAGAATGTCCAGATAAGTTTGTGTAAATTTCTGAAGATGAATATGCTGTAAAAGAATTTCTCAGAAGCCCATAAATAATAAGAAGCCCTCTCTCACTGGTTTTCCCCTTGTGGGTTTTTCCAGGGTCAAAGTTAGACCAAAAATCTCTGTCTATAAATTTTCTGAGTTTTTCATACTGCTGATATTTTATTTCTGCGTTGAAAACGATGTTCAGAATCCTCATGTTTCAGTTTTGAAGTTTATTTTCTGCTAAGTTTTTATATGCTGAAACTGGGTTTGGGCATTTAACTTTGGCTGAAAAATCAACGAGACTGAAACTGGGTTGGGGTCTGAAATTTTAACACTATCTTGCTATTGTTGCAAAAGATTGCTACAGCCATCTATAACAGCAGCAAAATCATCATAAAAGCAAGTTTTAAAGCTGATTTTTCATTCCCTTCATTGCTTCTGACAAATACTAGCATTTTGCGAAGTTTGCATTATCATTTTTGGTCATTATTGAAGCTTTATTGAGGCATAATTGTGAAGCTATTGCTATATATGCATTGATGTTATAAATACTTCTATTGCTTCAGCTTTTATATGAGCTTGTGCTTTTTATCAAAGTCTATGGTTTTATGAAGCACTGACATCATATGGTAAGTGAAATTAGCATTTTTCTTGTTGTCTTGTTCAATGCAAGTACATTCAAATATTACGTTGCTTCATCTTATTAAAACCTTTGGGACTTTTTTATCAGAGTGACCTGTGAGAGAGGGGTGGGACTTTCCTTATACTTTTACCTTAGCCCTCTCAAACCCCCAGGTCACCGAGGACGTCTCCCCTGAGATTCTACACGAAAGAGAAAGAGGTGTCTTGTTTAGATGACAGTGATAGGACAACCTCCTATTACGCCAATTTATTGTTCACTTGCCTTTGGCTTTTGGGCAAGTACAAATTGCGCGATAACATGTACCACATAGACAAAGATGTGTTCCCTAGTGATAAATCACAATAAAACTTAAGGAATGACACCTTAATGCAAAATTATAACATTATGAGCATTAATAGGCCAATAATGCAACACTCAACTAAGGCTTGGGAGTAATTAATCAAAGAAGAAATATCCCAAATCAATTAGTTGTGTTCGCAAACTAAAATGATGGAAAAGTGTAAATATGACAAATGAAAAGGTTATTATAAATCAAGACTTAGGGAATTACAAGTAATAAGTGTCATGTGCCTTCTAGGAAAGGACATGTGGTGAAATGTCAGTGTAATGTGGGGTTTACCTTGGTAAAAAGTGAGTATGTTATGAGATATACAAATTACCTAGGTTAAATGATGAAATGTTATGGAATAAGAATGATGCTAGGGAAACACTAGGCAACTACACCACCATGGTAAGGACACTCACAACTAAGACATGAACTAACCATGCAACACAACATGAAAGAAGTGACTAGAACATGACTTGGTGACCTCCAAAAAATTGGTCCATTAAGAGCATGATGCAAAACTGAAGTACCTTCTACCAATCCCCAACCTTTGGAAGGCTAAAATCATCATACCGACCTACAACTCTTTGAATCATGTGATATGATGGGTAACAAGTCCAAAACCCCAACAATTAGAACATTTCTTCAAAAGTTTCAAGATCTTACCATGTTGGGATTGAATCCTTTCCCACATGGCACACCCATTTGGATGCCACATGTCTCTATACATTGCCACCTTACTTGTTGGATGAAAGACACATGGGGCAATCTCAAACTTTCAAAGGGGTAAGAAGGCTCTTCCAAATGGAGCCTTTCCTTTAACTCCACCAATCTGTGGATTTGAAACTCTTATCAATTGTAACTGAAGCAAAGGTCTAGCATCTAAAAGAAGAGTTTAGGTGCCAAAGTTCAATTACCTAAAGATCCATAAACCCATAAATTTATGGAATGTACCTTGATGAGATGGATGACCTCCAAAATACACGTAAGCAAAGGCTCAAGGTCGACAATCTGCAAACCCAAAATATTATATAATGTAATTTGAACTCCGATTGGGTCTAAGTTCCAACACATAGTTTTCACAAAACCCTTACCAAACTCACTTTGTTGGGCTCAATCTTACTGCCAAGTGGTATAACCTGAAGCTTCCACCTATCCCCTCGACCTGTACCCTACTAACATCATTGAATATTATGTCAACACTATTGCTCCACATGTTTACCCCATTGTCCATGCCAATGTCAACATAATATGTGACACATTCTGAAACAGCCACATATTCTACTAATATCATCCCCTCTATGGAGCCAACGCCATCTACTTGTTATTCCTGCACACACAACAGTTTCATATTTGTCCTTTCAATTTGGTACCACTTGCTCCAATCGTGCAGGCCCCTTTGTGCATTTGAATGTTTCACAAGCCTCCCTAATGTATTGTGGACACAAACAACCCCTTGTGGATCTAAAAATTTTATAGCGAACATACAGCATCCAAAAGGAGAGTTTAGGTTCCAAAGTTCAATTACCCAACAATCCAAAACCCTGAAAATTTGTGTAATGCACCTTGATCCGACAGCCAACCTCCGGAATAGAGGTAAGTAAAGGCACCCTTTCCAAGTCCAAGAGTCCATGAACTCGAAAGATTATATAATGCAATTTGAATTCCCATGGGGTGTGGTTTCCAACACCTAGAAATTTTCATGAAAACCTTGAGAACGTTAACGTGTCAAGCTCAATCTTGCTACCATGTGGCTTAAATGAAGCTACCACGTATCCTCCATACTTGTAACATGATGTAATATGGTCATGTGTCAACGACTCAACACCTAATTGGTCCACATCCCCCATTATCCATGTTAACGCCATCATAATGATGTGGCATCTTTTAGAATTGCCACATGTCCCACTGACATCAACCCCTTTGTTGAGTCAATGCCATCTGGTTAGCATTATTGCATACATGGCACCTTCAAATTTGTCCTTTCAAACCAGTGCAACTTGCTTGACAGGCATACCATTGTGTGCATTTGAATATTGCAAGGCTCCTCAAAGCATTTGTGGACATGAAATATTATGGGATAGAATGGTAGCAGACATTAGACATTTGCCACCTTGAGGAACAAAGGAGCAAACAAACCCACCGACCATCTACAAGCCCAATTTTTTATAAAATGCAATGTGTGCAAGACTTTGGGATTGTTATCCCCACTTTTAGGGATAACTAGGAGATTATGTCTTGAGGCCCACAGGTCCTAGACATGGAGTACCGAGAGCTAGATCGACTGGAGCAAAGCCCTGGAAAGCCCATCTTTTCTCTCGTTCAACGCCTCCACTTTGTCAGTAACAGTAGCATCCATCACCTTCGGCTTGGTCATGTATCAAAGATGGTTCTTGCTCCATGAGGTAATGAGTCCGGGTATCATGGTGTGTGTCACTCTGATCTTCAAAACTTTTGAATATGTGCATTTAATTCCTTTTGTTTCTAACAAATGCTTGGATCTTATACTTGTTCACTTGACCATGTTTGGGGGAATGACAGGATGTCCTAGTAAGCTTGTGCCCATAGGTTTTGGTTTGCCACTAGGCGGACTTCTGAAAAGTCATCGTCCGCTCCCTTCACATTACCACTTTTTCATCTTGCTTCCCGCTCATCTACCCCATTTCACTTGTCTGGGCATTGGGTTGGCCAATTATTTAAAGGTTGCACCTTGCCTTGTGGGAAAGAAGGGGCTAAAGGCCCAGAAGGTAAAAGCAAGCTGACAAAATATAAAAGCCTAAAAATAAAACCTCGAGATGCTTCTCCCAGCGATCCTCGAGAAAGCAGTAAAAGGCTTCTTAGTAAGAAACAAGAGGGACCCATAAAAATAATAAAACAAGACCTAGTCAGAGGATGGGGGGTCTCATCACGAGCCAGCCTATTAGGTCCACGGGTACCTAGCAGTATGACACTACTAGCAGCTGGTTACCATGCCAGGGTAGTGACTCTTGGTTGCATGGCCAAGGGAAAGGGGGTCTCATCACGAGCTAGCCTTCTCATTTATGTGAAAGTACTTGTGGGTAACGCTGCCACCACTAGTCACCACGCCAGGGCAGTGTCCCCTGATTAGCCTCTTGAAAGAAAAAATGAACAAATAAGAAAGAATAAAGGCATGAGTGGGCTTAGAAACAATTGAATCCAGGAGAGGTGCAGCTCGCCTTCTACAAAGGCGCCCACAGGTACAGTTTTGTATTATCATGCTTTCACTACAGCCATTGTCAGGACATCCCTTATCCACCTCACCCACTTACATGACTCAGATTTAGTCTTTTCCAGGAACTTTCCTTTTCCAGTAGACACTAGCCCAATAGGGCACCCTGTCACTTTCCCCAAACTTGTATTGCAGACTTGTATAATGTCTTTGAGCATTTAACTGGGGTAATAGGGGTTTTATGCACATGTTTAATAAATATTGATTATTAGATGTGATTGACATTGCTATGATCCATGTGACTTATGAGCCCATGGAGGGCGTAGTTGTTGATGTGCAGGATCATGCCCGACGGACAGGTACCACATTGGACAGGTACACATGGGGAGATGATTAGTTCGGATCTCCATGGGGTTGAAGAGCCCACCCAATGGATGTTGAGACCCCAGCAAGGGGCAGAGACAGGGCAGAGAGTTTGTGTCAGGGGAGAGAAGAAGAATCCACCAGAGGCAGCTAAGCAAACCTGTACCTAGGGGGGTTGAGCCCTCTCCATAGGAACGTTGGCCTTGGAAGGCCCTGGACGTCTCTCGGGATGCCCATGACGTCACTCAGCAGTGTGGATGTTTTGGGAGGTAGATATGGCAGTGTTGGCACGTGTGGCAGCTTGGAGAAGCCCAAGGAGGGCTAACGTTTTGCTCCAAGAGGCTCCAGTTTCCCTAAAAAGGGCTAACGTCACCCTAGAAAGGGGATGACGTCTCTCTATTGCTCGATTAGGGTTTAATTTTCAAACATTTAATGTAAAACAACATGATTTTAGTATTTTGGCCTTGTCGACCTTTTCATGACCTAAAAAGTAAATTTAGGTCATTGTACGGTATAAATTGAGGGTTTTCACCTTCATTTTTTCATCATCTTTTACTCACTCATTAGTGAGGTCTGAAATTTGCGCTATCTTTGGAGTTATTGGCTGAAATTGTGAGGCGCACTTGTTGAAGGAAGACATTTTTAGACTTGTATTGGCATTTTTGGCATTTATCTTGGTGGAAGGTGTTACAACTAAGGTTTGCTATATGATTTCTTGGCTAAATGTAAGTGAATTTCTGCAAAACTTCTTGATTGAATGGTTGTAGTATTGTTTTTCTTGCATTTATTGTTATAAATTGTTGAATTAAACCCTAGGTGGCAAGCACACATTGAAGGTCCTTATCTCATGCCCCTACCAAGGTTTTAAGCCATATTATTTGTTGAAGAGGATAGAGCCTTGCCATAGCAACACTCCACCCTTCTTCTTCTAGCTAGTTGTTTTTCTATTTGTTGAGCTAAGAAGGAGAAAACACACCAAGGCCTAGTTCCCCAACACCTTGGTGAGCCGATTTTCCCTATGGTTTGCCTAGTAAAGCCTTGCTTTAGCAACACATTGCTTACAAACCCTCTTGTCTTACCTCTTAACCACCATTATTTAAGCTATTCGTTACCATTAGGCTAAGGAAGGAGGAGAGAGCACTGAGACCTAATTCCCCTACACCTTGGTGAGCCTCTCTCCCCTAGGGTTTCATCCTTGAGGCCTTGCTATAGCAACACCTCAAGGTTTAACTCTCTTGTCCTTAGTTTTACCATTATCACTTGATCCTTCAACTTTTGCGTCTTCCTTTTGACTCCATATACCCTAGAAACGCACTGGTCTAAGACCTTATTTCTTGAGTGGCTTGATCACAACTTCAAACAAACAAACACTTTGAACAAACCATAACCTTTACTAACCCTAGCCTAGACTAACCCTGCTAACTCCATTTGTTGTTGTCATCTTCTTGTGCTATAAACACCTTTGTGCAACTTTCGTTTTACTTTTAAAGCAATTGAATGGTTGGTTAAAGGCAATATCTATGAAGTGTTGATTTTGTTACATTGAATGCCAAGTTTCTTTAGCATTTATTGAGAAGTGATACCATAATCATTGCTATTGTACAAACCATTGATTTACTTCATCAATAATATTGTTTATCAATTGCTTATCATCAGAAAGTCATTTATTATATGAAGTACTAACCATAGTTTTACTGTTGCTTTGTCTCGAGCAAGTACCCTTATTGGTTATTACTTCCGGTTATCCTTATTGGCTATAAGCCGGACTTTCTGATCAGGTGGTAACTTGTGAGTGGGAATTTATCTTTGAGCCTTTAAGCCTTCTTTCCTTCTCAAAACCCCAGGTCACCGGGGACGTCTCCCCTGGGCCTTACCTCCCTAAATAGAAAGAACCTTCCCATCGAGGTGACAATGGGTGGGATTGGTTCAGTTACGCCAGTTTGACCTCTTTGCATCCATCTATTATCCTAACTACAAACTGTGCGATAACAGGGACCAAGAGAGCACATAAGCTATTAAGACTTCAATCTTTCACACAACTAAGGTTCCAAAGGAGATAGTTTTTCATCACTATGACAATTGACCCGAATTATTACTAGATATAGCAATGGCAAACATTAGACATCTACCACCTTGGGGATCGAAGGCACAAACAACCACTCCAACCTCCCACCATCCCAAAATTTTATAAATGGAATGTGTGCAAGCCTTTGGGATTTAAGAGAGTAAGAAAGCCATTAAGACTTAGATATTTAACGCATCCAAGGGTCCAAAGGAGATAGCATTTTCATCATCGTGATATTTGATCCAAAAATGACTAAGGCAAAGTGCACCCAAGATCAAAAGGCGAGGAAAATCTACAAGGCTACAAACAAGATCCAAACAAAAGACACCTAAAAAATAAATAAAGGAGAGATAAACTTTGGAAGGTACAGATGGGATTCACATCAAAGGAAAAGCATGTTATTCAACTTATGCATTGAAACTCCTTGAAAAAATTAAAATATAAAGAAAATCTAAAATGTTTCAAAGCATTCCCTCAAATATTGGGGGTAATAGGTGCTTACACACAAACACAACTGACATTACATTGTCCAGCCATGACCAATCCCATTTTGGAGATTTCCTCCTTTCCACCTATCTCAGTGGTTGGTAGAAACAAGTATCATTCAAACACCCCTACTTTCGATACACACAATATCATATCAATGAGACCACCCACATCCTCCATTTCAATGGCCAACAAACTTGCTTCCACAAGGCTATAGAGGACAACCAACTTTCAATGTGGATCGATCGGCCAATACTCGTCTAGCACCCTAACTTCCATTACTAAATTCTTCTCGATAATGTCAAATGTTCAAAGAATTTCTATTCACGCTTCACCTAGTGTAATGTCCCTGACTTGGCTAGTCTAGGAAACGCTGCTAATGTGTGTGTAGGATCAAAGGTTTACATCATATAAATGATCATACAAATAATAAACGCGACAAAGGACTGCAAAGTTTGTATTATGATATCTCTGTGGATTACAAAATGGTCGATGCAGCTGAATAAACTGACAATACTCGACTAGATCAATAGACAAAGGATCTTAGTCGAAATACAAATAAGCTACGACGGCTGAATAAAATAACAACACTCGGCTAGATCAAAAGACAAAAGGATCTTAGCCGAAATACAAATAAGCAACTAAAAGATAATACCCGAAATATGGGAGCACTGCGGAATCAATGAAGAATGATGGAAGACCTGGATGATCTTCCCAGTGACTAGGGTGTGTCTTTCAACACCAAAATCAGCCAACTGGTGTCTTCCTCCTGGAATACACTGAACTATCTCTCCTGAGATGCGCCTCTTCTCCTCAATGACAAGACATAATCTGCATAATGATGAGTTAGGTCGCTGACCCTTCCTTTATAGCTTTCCAAAACCCTAAATCATGTTGAAACCCTAATTCACTGTTGACTTCCAAAACCCTAAATCACTGTTGAAACCCTAATTCACTGTTGACTTCTATTTTTAGTTCATAATGACTTAAAAGTGCTTTTAACCCTTTTTAGCTCAATGTCACTTTTCAAATATAACACCTGTGACTGGAGTGACCTCTAGTAACCCTGTTTACCCCTCTTTGGCCATAGCTATAGTCTAACGAGGTGGTTTAGACCATTAAGCCTCCTCTTTGGAGCTCCTATTTGGAAAGGGACATTATAGTCCTCCCTTCCCGAAATTGCTTGTCCTCAAGCAATACCAATCCAGGGTGCTGCAACACCTACTCGCTCTCCCAAGTAGCGTCCTCTACTCGAAGCCCTCTCCATCTGATCAAACACTCTCTGATGACCCTGCTCCTCAGTTTTCGCTCCCGGAACTCCAAAACCTCCTCCAGAACTAACTCCAACTGTCCCTCCTCATCCAACGAGGGAAGCTCCTATGATGTTCTAATGAATTGTCCCACTGCCTTTTTGAGGCAAGACACATGGAACACGTTATGAATCTTGCTCCCCTCTGGAAGCTCTAGCTCGTAAGCAACCTCACCTACTCGACGCATGATCCTGTAAGGACCATAAAATATGGGCTTGAGCTTCTCGGCCCCACTCTTCTTCAAAGATGACTGTCTATAGGGTTGGAATCTCAAGAAAACCAAGTCTCCAACCTCAAAGTTGCGCTCTATCCTGTGCCTGTCCGCACTTATCTTCTGTCGGTTTTGCGTCGTCTGCAGGTTCTCTTTCAACAACTTGAGAATCTCCTGACTCTCTATGATCCAATCCTTGGCCTTGGGGGCTCTGCTCTCCCCGAAGACCAAGTCTACCAAAGTGGGAGCATCATATCCGTACAATGCTCGGAAGGGTGTCATACCAATGGACATGTGGAAGGTGGTGTTGTAGTAATGTTCTCCTAAATGTAACCACTTTACCCACATTCTCTATTGTCCTCCTACATAGTTCCTCAAATACCCTTCAACCCACTTGTTGACAATCTCAGTCTGCCCATCTGTCTGAGGGTGATAGTTGGTGCTAGGTGTCAACTCTGTCCCCACCAACCGAAACAACTCTCTCCAAAATGTCCCTATGAACCGACTGTCCCTGTCACTAACGATGTTCTTCGGCAACCCATGAAGTCTAAAGACCTCCCTGAAGAAAAGCTCGACTACCTGAATTGCGTTGTACTCTGTCGGTATGACGTAGAAGTGAGAAAACTTGGTCAATCTGTCGA
>JASDQU010736174.1:46080-74356 GCA_032191745.1 Picea mariana
GATTCTGCTACAAAATAATCAGTGGCTACATAAATATTTAAGTTGCTACAGAATCTATGATTATGTAGCGACTTGTTAACATAATGACTTTTTAAACTAATTTACATAAGGAAGAATGAAAACATGCTAGAATGGACAATTTTACCTTAAATGTCCTTTGATATACAAATCCAGGTTTTAGAGGGAATTTTGAATAAGGAAGTGACAAAAAGAGTTCAATTTGAGGACCCAACAGGTGCCTAGTTCAAACCCCCCTAGGTTAGGTGTGTACAAGTCTACATCGACAAGTTTGCTAGGGATGCCATCCATGAACGAGGGGAAGCATCTCTTGGGTTTCCCTGCAAGGTTTTCCGAAAGAAAAACATAAAAAACTACAATGAAACAAACTACAACCTGCACTTATACAATCACCAATGACAAGTCTCAAAGGGTTACACTTTAATTAGAGTCAAATCAAGGTTAAGATTTGCAAATGCAATATGCCAGAACATTGATTAAACATTCCATTCTAATTCCATGAGAAACCACCACAAACTCATATATATGATTCACATTTAAACTCTTAGTTATGGTCCATTCATCACACCTAGCCCTAGACACATGTTGAACTCCTCCCTATCAAACCATTCAGAGTAAATGTTGATCTATATCTCAATCAACAAAGACAACTAAAAAATTCAAGCAAATTGCACATGCCTCTTTAGGATTAGTTGAGCCTTGCAAGATTCTCTAATCCAATGTCAAAGCGTGCATAAATAGTTGCAACTCTTCTTAAGCAATGTTGTTTAGAGAGGTTCCATCCACTCAATCATACAAACTTCTCAACCATTCTTTAACCCAATTAGAAAGCTACAACGCGAGGGACATGGAGACGATCCTCTGAAAGTTTCCTAAATTTTGCCCGAAACTTGGGAATAGTCCATGTGTCCCCAATGAAGTCCTCAAGCATTTCAAAACATTTCTGAGTTCTGAAGTCCCCAAAACAGTCGAAACATGGGCTTTGAAGGTGGGAATGGGTCCCATGCAATATAGACAAAATTCGAGGCAAGTTCCTCTAGCAAGGACTGATAGAAAGAAAGTGGCAACTCCTAGGCTAGAGAAAAGTCACAACACCTAAATGGGTCAGTGGACCATGTATGCATGGGTTGAATGCCATGAACAAAGCTTTTGAGGCTAAGTTGTACTAAAGGATGCTAAAGGATCCAAAAAAGCTTTAGAGTAAATTTTTGAGATCGAAATACATAATTAATGCACCAACAAAACTTTTAGTCAAACAAGCTCCTCTTCCCAAGGGGTACGTATTTGGAATTTAATTTTTTAAAAGAAAAACCCTAATAGACAAACATTTATTTTGGGAAATACAACCAAGAGTCAATTGGTGCTCTATATCACTTTGAGGCAAGACTAAGCCACAATATGCAAATCCCATGGGAACATCTAGTCCAAATTCAATCGCAAATAGATGTGCTCCTCTAGAAGCTCGCCGAGCTCAACAATGTAGTAGCCATCCTAGCCCAAGTCGATTATGACAAGGCAAAATTTCAAAGAGCCAAGCGATGTTGGGACCTCAGGTTACAAAAAGAGCAACCTCCAAGTTGCCCAAAGGAAGAAGATTGTTTGCAACCATAAGATGTCTTCAATATCTGATTGGTCTACAAAAAAAATCCTCTTAATTTTGTTATCTCGAGCTGGAAATTTTGATGTACATTTTTTTGTAGTTCACTAAATTCTCTAAAGGTTGGCAGCTAAGCACTCTATACTTGGTGGTGGTTTGGGCATGATTGATTTTGGTATGGACAATCATGATGGACAATCATGATGAATATTCTATGTACAACACTATGGTTACAATAGGTTGGAAAGCCAATCTTACGCTTAGGCATGAGCCGATCTCTACAAGGATAGAGAGGATAACTGTTGTATTAAATGTAATCTTTTAAATAAATCATAAGAAATCGTTTTCTATGAGAAAAAGATGCAAGACCAAAGATTCGGTATTGGAACTAAAGAAACATTTATAGTGGACGTCCCACACGAGATGAGAACATTTTCRATTGTAGAGATTGAATAGCTAAAGATCWATTTCTAGATGGGAACGATTTCTTTGCTCTCTAAYAGAAGAACATACTTCATCTCCCTAAGSAACTCGAAATATTAACAAATGAACTCAGAGAATTGTATCACATAAGGCATTTATAGGATGGAAAATTGAATTTTGTARTTTTTGCTAAAGTTAAAAATATTCTCCATTAAAATTTGAATAGTTATAATAAAAAAAAAAATTGAAGCAAGCAAATATGGTTAAAGCAATAGAGTTGAGGTGAATCAAAACATTTGCAAAATCTGCATGCCAATTACATTTTCCTCGGTGTTGGAAGAGAATTACGAGCACTTAAATTTGCAATCCTTATCATTCTCCATGAGCACAAATATAGAAGTTATATCAAACTAATAATCGCAAATAACCACATATTACTTCTGGTGGAATTTTATTGCCAAACTAACACTAAAAGCTTATATCTTTGTTGCAAAACGACCTTACCCAACAAGT
The DNA here is from genome assembly GCA_032191745.1 of Picea mariana. Classification (NCBI taxonomy): domain Eukaryota; kingdom Viridiplantae; phylum Streptophyta; class Pinopsida; order Pinales; family Pinaceae; genus Picea; species Picea mariana. The sequence continues at coordinate 48,632 of JASDQU010736174.1, forward strand.
TTCAAATTGTCATTTTTTTAATCAATTTTGGCAACACTAACGATTCAAGAAAGAGTTGAGCAGTTTGAAACTAGTATTTGTGATCTATTATATCACTAAATGTATGGCATAGAAGGTTAAAGTTGTTTACTTGCACTGTGGGTAAGAATATGTGTTTGTGAATGACTTCAGCTAGCTAAACTGTCAATTTATAGCATTGAAGTTTATTTTGTCAATAATTGGCTATAGTTAAAAGATCAAACAATGCCCTTATTTACTCTATAGAAAGAACACAAGTTTATTAATCCCCTTACCTAGCTATTCTAATTTCAGTTCACCATACATTACAAAAACATAGTTTACTGCTGACAAGATAGACTTGCAACTCGAGCTAGTTAAGGGGCATCATGAACAAGCATCGTTATTCAAAAACCATTGCTATCGGCAAGTAGAGTGTAGTACATGGCTATCGTCAATTTGATAACTGCAATTGGGGCAGGCTATGTTGGCATCATTTCTCCCATTCTCGTTTTCGATAATTTGTGTTGGATTTTTTATTTTCATTGCGATTCTCCTACCATTCGTAATCCATGGTCTGCATTATCACTCACAAGAAAGAGACTGTTAGACTCCCTCTTATTGAACATAATAGAACATGAACAAGTGCAAATCTTGAAAACCAATGAATTAAAACAAATACGAAAACAAACAATCAAATATACCAAACAATTTGTATGCAAACTCGGTCACCAAAAATTATCGGTAGCACAACATCTACAAAGCAGTTTCCAAGCTAGATATTTTACCATCACATGGTGATTGAAGATTGTTTTATGCGAAACTCATAAGCAACTACATAGGTGTTCAAGTGGAATTTTAATTCTCGTTGCATTACAGACAAAACTCTCATGTTTCAGTAGACATGGAAGATTGTGGAAGTTTTGTCAAACAAACATCTAGACCGAGTTTTCCAACCTCAGTTAGCATTTAGCCACCGTGTTCAAGTAGACGTTTAATGCTCATAGAAGTGGATATGTAATGATTGCATCCCTTTGTAAAACAGATGATTCAAAGAGGATACCTTTACCAATCCACTCTAAAGGTTGAAGACGCGGCACACGTTAAGATTGGTTATAAATCAAGATTAGTTAGATGGAAAACTCTGCAGGCACTAAGAATGCGGTATGAATGGACATCCGCTGTGTATTTTAGCATTGTATTGAATGGACATCCACAGCAGGTTGTTATGGTAATGGAAGTCACAACAATATCAGTGCACCTAATACCATCTTCAAATAATTAGTACAAGCACATACAATGACACACAAAAGCACATACAATGTTGCAAGCAACTTATCTGAAAAACTTCCTAAGGTAGGCCCCTTTATCTTGTACGCTAATAGGTAAGTGACACACAAACCTAGATGATGCGAAGGTTTTTGGCTCTCTATGGGAATAATCACAGAGATCAACAAGAAATGTAGATTTTGAATCGAGCAAGGAAGCAACAATCAGAAGAAAAAAAGAAAAAAAATCATACTCATTTGCCATGTAAATCTTGGGATCTCAAAATCTTGGTACTAGTGAGATAACAATGAAAGGGGAAGAAGTAGTAGCCGAGATGAATCTAGCCAGAGAAGCAAAAAGGGATCTAGTGAGGAGACTCCAACAAGGGTCAAGGAAGTTGTTACTCCTACCTATGTGCCAACCACTCTATTTCAAGATAAACTCGAAGAATGGACCCAAGCAACCAATGAGAAATCTAAGAAGAATCAAAAACTCACTTCCGAGTGCATGACCAAATCTCGAAAGGGAAAGATATTATTTAAATATATTGTTTCTGCATATTTCTATATCACATTTGTAAGAATCTACCTTGTCCATGTGGAAAACTTTAAAAAAATGAATGATCCCTATCTCATTTGGGAATGGGGAGAAAGATGGATTTTAGAAACCCTTATGAATCTACTAAAGACAATATAATGAACGTAGGAGTCCACACCCAACTAAGTTTTTCTATTAATATAACTTTATAAATAAATTAATTAATAAAATTATTCTTTTAAAAAATTATTTATATGATAAAATAAATTTTGAAACATAAAACAAGATAAGTTTATTAATGTTAAACAAATGATCAAAAGTAGGTTAACACAAATGCTCAGCACATGAGTGACAATGCATAGTAGGAGTGTGAAAGCCACTGCTATAAAAGCAAAAAGCAAAAGTAACATGTAAGATCTAAGCTCTAAAGGCATACAGCCAAAGAGGATTGCAATGTTCTAGAAGAGAGTACAAATAAAAAAGCTTCGACGCTTTAGGTGCTTCTCATCAGAAGAAGGAGTGTTGTCCTCTTTTGAAGTTGAATGTGCAACCTTCCTACTATCCAAGGTCTAAGAAAAGTATCTTTAGATAGAGGGTTGGCTGGAAGAGTCATATCTCATATCTCGCTAGAGTTGAATGTGCAACTTTCCTACTATCCAAGGCCTAAGAAAAATATGTTTAGATAGAGGGTTGGTTGGAAGAGTCATATCTCATATCGCGTTAGAGTTGAATGTGCAACCTTCCTACTATCCAAGGCCTAAGAAAAGTATCTTTAGATAGAGGGTTGGCTGGAAGAGTCATATCTCATATCTCGCTAGAGGGAGGTCCCTCTATCTAGATGAGGTGGCATGTTGTTGGAAACTGGAGGGGGAGGGCCACCTACTAGTCTTGCCTAAACTGATTTTGAAATGTAAATAGAAAATAAGGGAACAAAGGCAATATAGGTAAACATTAAAATCAAAATCCCCGTATGGGGTGTTAGGGAGGTTAGTTGGCGAGGCGATGAGTGGCAACATGAGGCAACCATGTGGCAGGGTGATGGATAGGTGACACATGTGGAGGTGACGAAAGTAAGGACTCAAGCCATTATTTGGTTTAATCACAATTTGATGTGGGTAAGACTGCCATTGATAATGGAGGGACGGAACTTGGATAGCTAACTCTCTGCCTATCTTAACAAGTGAATGAGGACGAAGTTTTCTCCCTTGATTTTGGAAGCAAAGCACTGGTCTAGGGACTCTAGCCTTGGTCTTCAGAGTGAGGATGGGGCTCCCTACTTTGAGACCCAAATTTTGGCATCCAGCTTTAGCTCTAAACTTTGGGAATTGAAGCAAAGAACAACAAAGTGGTACATCTCTGGTTGACTAATTGTTTACTGGTAATAGCTAGCTCAGAAGGTTGGTCTAGATGGGTGACAACAATAACCATCGAAGCAGAGCAAGGCAATTGCAAGGGTCACCCACACAAGTGCATGAATGCAGCAACACCAAAGGAAGGGCCTTCACAGGGCAAGAAGAAGATTCCCCACCCACGATTGTTATGACAAAGGCATACTAGAGGCAGTGTTCTACAAAAGTTAAAAGGAGGTGGACTCTTTCGAGTAAGATGAAAAAGGGCTAAATCTCTAGTGGTCGCATTGATGAGGAATTGTCTCTTTGGATCCCCAACACAACCTGATATAGAACTAGAGAGACCAAATCTTTTAAAACAGTGGACCTCTACTAGCATATCAAAAAGATTGTAACATGTACCATGGAGAGTAAAGGGAAACAAAACTCCAAGATTCTTCAACATTGAACCAATGAGATAATAAATATGAAAACCTTATCAATGCTATATAGGGCTCAATAGCAGGTAGTGGTGATTCCCAAGATGATGAAGCAGAAACTAAGGTAGAAGATGTAGACCAGATAGTGAGGAGGACAATGGACAGAAAGTCCAAGCAGCAACTTCCAAGGGAGCAACAAGTGATCTGCAGGAAGCAGTAGCTCCACCAATCTTCATAGATGTGGATGCCGATTCCGATATCTAAACTCTAGATTTTCTAATGCTTACTGATTTACTTTTTTCCTAATTATGTTAACTTTTGTAAGTTCGAACCATCTTTGATTTAGGTCTAATGGGTCTAGGTATATAGTTAAGGCTTCAACTTACAGTTTGCGGCATATAAGTAATTCCCCGATATGAGAAAGACAAACCAGTAAATAATGCATATCATTTTTTTTTATTGTTGTAGGCATATTCCTTTGGGGACAGCTTACAGACTGGACTACTTGAATTTCTTACATACATATGTAATATAGAGATAGCTAATTTAAAAAACATTAAATATAGAGATAGCTAAATTAGAAAAAAACATTAAGATAAGAAAAAATAATATAAAAAGTACATTTATAAGTTATTTGATGAACAAAGGCAAATTTGGAAAAAGAGGCAAAATGTAAGTAGAGTTTTTTTGGCAATAAAGAAATGATTAAAAAATAACAACGCTGATAGGCGGAACTCAAAAAGAAAAACTACGGAAGATAAAAAAAAATAAAAAAAAATATATAACGCCAAAATGTTGATTGAAAAATTGTATTTATGATATTTTTTAAAAACAAAAATGAAAATTTTGGTCAAAACAGTAGAACGATTTTTAACGTTACGTGAAAGAGGTAACAAAGGGCCAATGCGAGTAAAACCCAACTCAACAAATTACTAAATCATGAAAACAGAAACATTAACAATAATAATCACGGAGGATAGACATAATTCACAGCGGATTCTATCGGACGCCGGTACCACGGGACAGGGGTCCGTCCCATTTATGGATGCGCTTATGACAGTTAAAAAGCTTAGGATTCTTCTACTTTATAGATGATATTCTTATGCAATGTCTGCAACAATTGAGCAAATTCCTGAGCAGAGCAACATGAGAATGAAGTGATCGGAGAACTGCGCATCCAGCTTCAGGCAGCACCAGCTAGCAGTTTCGGAGCAGACCAGTCTAGTGGCAGAATCGACAGCAGCATGGGCAGAGAAGCAGCAGACGGTGCAGGGGCGCAGAATTTCCACTAATTGGCGAGGAATGTTGCACAGCAGACATACCCATTACAGGAAGCGGCTCACTAGACTTCAAGGCCAAGCACCCCATTTCGAGGAGCATCGTCAGGGCATGGATACTCGCATCAATGAGGGCTGGAAGAGTAGATTCCGCTGAAAGGATTTAAGAATGAATTGATTGAGGAAGAGTTCAAAGAGGTGGAAGAAGGCCTCATGTCCTAGTAGTCATGCAGCAGCATTTATTGCAAGACATGCAATGAATGAGCAAAAGCTTGAAAATAAATTGAGAAGCATCCAACAACAATTGACACAGCAAGGCATGTTGAAGGAATCAGAAGCAACTCGGATCCTTCCTTTCCCCACAGGCTTGACTTCAGGTGTTTGCAGTTTTCGCAGTTTTGGGGAGCATTATGGCAAGTTGGTGCAATATTTTTTGGGGCCAAGACATGCAGTTAATGAGCAAAAGCTTGAGGATAAATTGAGAAGCCTCCAACAACAATTGACACAGCAAGGCATGTTGAAGGAATCAGAAGCAACTCGGATTCTCCCTCAGATCCTTCCTTCCACTACATGCTTGACTTCAGGTGTTTGCAGTTTTGGGGAGCATTGTGGCAAGCTGGTGCATATTTTTAGGGGCCAAGAAACCATTCAACCTCTGGATTTTTAGAGGGCCAGGAAAAAATGGAAAACAGCAAAAGCATTGCATGAATGTGATCCAAATTCAATCACAACACAGTCGAAATGCCATCAAAATGAGTCATTCTACACTAAATACCCAATGGATGTGAATCGATGAACTTGCTTACCTCGCCATTGAGTACTAGAATCTGCAATCGGTATGAACACCCAGTTCTCCAAAAGCATGGAATGGTGAATTTGGATAGGTTGAACCCTACTGAAAAACCGCAGCAAAAGCAACTGAAGCTTCTGAGTATTTGCTCTGCTCGGATTTTCTACTTGGACAGGCATTGTGATGTCGGGACTCGGGAGGCGGGAAAGAGCGTCTTAATAGCCGTTGCGGAGGCTCGGGGATACCGAACCTAAGGTTCATAGAGAAGAACATAGCTCCGAGGTATGGTCTACTGGCTCGGGATAGGCCTGGAGCGGCGGCTTGACTTGGTGATCTAATCAAAATCCACATCAGAAAGCGACGTGGGGATTATAATAATATAAATATTTTAATTACATGAGACAAAATTACGGGTTAAAGTTAATTTAAAATATAATGGTAGCTAAATTGGTTTTTAATGAGGGTGGTAAGAGAGGCTTCTCGGTGAGGCTAATTTTGGGCTCTCATCATAGTGGAATGTGAGAGTTTCAATGTAATGGAATGTCATGTATATGTGTACTGTGTTACGATGTTTTGTCATGTTTGGGGGTTTTCAAAAATATTAGGGTTAAGAGGGGATTGATATGTGATAAGTGTAGTGTGTGATGAATGATGAAATTTCGTTATGTTTGCTTTTTCCAAAATTTTAGGCTTTGGAGGCTTTGGAGGGGAGGAAAGAAAAGGAAAAAGGAGGAAAAGTACTGTTAAAGGAAAAAGGAGGAAAAGTATTGTTAAAGGTTTTGAGGGAGGAGAGGAAAAATGTTATTTAAGGTGTCTTATTACGATTATTGGTGGTTTCCATGTAATGTTTAGTGGTTTTTTTAATTTATTCGTAATAATTATAAGTTTTACTATTCAAAGGATAGTGATATGAATGCATCTTTCGTAGCCATGTGTTGAGATTTTATTTTATATTAATACTTTCCAAAGAAATATTTATATGTTAAGATTCTGCATATTAATATTTTACATATAAAAAGTGAACTTTAACATATAATATATATCATCGTACTTAAAGTGTTTGAGAGGAGTGTTGTGCTAAAAAACTTATTATATTCTAAGGCCTCCCATAAAAGAAGTGTTGCCCGAGGCATTTTTTAATCATCATTCAAAATTTTCCATTTATTTTAGTTAAGAGATATGAAGACAAGGAAAATATTAAAAGTTTTATTGTTTTTATAGTTATAAATTTATAAGTAATTTAAAATGGATAAATGTCAAATCCCACTAGCGCGATTGGATTTCGAGAGTTTTGTTTCGTAAGGCAGTCAAGGTTTGAAACTCACGATAGTCGGGAGGAGACACCCAAAAGAATTTAACCATGTTAAGGGGTGGTGTGGCCTAGGCCGAGTGTGATTCCCGGGTGATTTTGAAGGCTTAGATGCCCCTAGGTCACGGTTTCTTAGACCACAGGGTAGTCCCACAGGTAATGAACACGCTAGAAAACAAAAAATAAAATAAAATAGATAAATAAAGTACGGAAAGTTTATTATGGATTTGAAAACAATTGTAAATTAGTGGAGCTTTGGCTTTGGGATAAGAAGAAACTCCTCTTTGAGACTCTTGTCACTTTTGATATCTTATATGGTTGTGAAGTTTGGGGTTGCAGTGTCTCTAGAGAATCGTGGAGAAAGATAGACTAAATCCAAAAGTTTTTTATAACTTATAATCTTAAAATTAAAGTCAATACACACTATCTTATCCTCCTTATAAAAGAAAGTATTTCCCCAATTGAGAGCATGGCTATGACTAGGTACTTGATATACAAGAACAAGATAAACAACATGGAAGACAAGGAGCTTCCTAAGGTTGCTTCAAAATCCTATCAAAACCACCTACCGCTCAACTGAAGTTGGCATGAAGATGTGAAGTCTTGGCTAAATCATTGGGGTATCAAGGTACAGGTCACTTTGCAAAATAACGATAATATTAAAAAAATTGTTACATCTAAACTTTAAGAGAATTTGTCATGAGATAAAGAATTAGAGAGTAAGAGAAAATTAAGATATTACAAGGAGATGATTAACCCTGATCTAGAATATCAAAAGTATCCCTCTTTTTTAACTAGTGTAAAGAATAAACTCAGCATTGGTAAAGCAAGAACAAGCTCTCATGAACTCCATAGTGGAACAAGACATTGGAAAATTCATAAAATGTCGTCAATCAAAAGAATTTCTCGTCTTTGTGACACTAAGAGGGTTGAATATGAAAAGCATTTTCTCTTAAAATGTCCCCCATACATACACATCATTAGATCTCAATTTCAAAATATTTGTTACAATATCGACCTCCATAACCTTTTAACTCATCAAAACTAAGGTGATTTAGGAATGTTTTTCTTAAAGTTTTTTTTTGGGACAAAAATAAAAATTCAAAGCAAACCAAGTAATTCCTTGCCTACTTTTTAAGGTTCGATAAACCAATGTTGATCTTAGTGGATCTTAATAACATCATAATCATAATATCGATCTTTAAATATTTGGCTTTGAAAAATTTAAAGATTTTATCTATTTTGTGTATAATTATTATTTTCTTTATAAATTTAGGTAAACATGCATATTTTTATTGGTGAATAAAATATTAAAAAATAACATGAATGATAAGGAGCTCTATGAAAAAGAAGAGATTAACAATTGTAAAGTAAAGGGATCATAAGAGGTGCAAACCAAAAATTTTAAGGATTCATACTTATTTTGAAATGTAAAAATTTTGGGGAATCTTATTAGTTCTTAAAATGACATTTATAAAATGTTTAAGGATATTTTTATAAAAATATTCAATTTTAAAAAAAATTAAGTAAAATAATTTTATTATATAGAATTGGGATGGATGTCAATTAGGTTTAGCTCGGGTGGTTGGGAGGAATGATTGTTTTTTTTTGGTAAATTAAAAGATTGTATTACCTCAGAAAACTAAAAGTTTTACATAGACTAAGGAACCTGGCAGCCAGTCTGCCAAAAAGAGGAAACCAGAACCGACTCGAGGCTCCTTTAAAGATAACCAAAATTGTCCCTATCAATGTAGCTAGAATATCCAGTTTGTTGTAGTTTATACATAAGTGGCTTGAAAGCCTTTTAAAACTAATCCTAAGAAACTTGAAAGAACAAAACTGAAATATAGATGAAAGGAAGATCATACACCAGAAGTATTGTTGCCTCCATCGCCAGTAGGGGATGATTCCAAGCTAGAGTGAGGATGAAAGGTTGACGACAAATTGGGCAGCGGCTGGAAGTAGGCTCGCCTAATAGTGAATAAAAAAGAACGTCCAACTAGTGGTTGAGATGTTCTCCTAACGAAACAACTGATATGTTGTGTCTCTGCAAATGTCCAAGAGCAAATTGAGGTGCTCCTCAGAGAAATTGTGCATAGTGGAATCAGGGTTGGTGCTCTATTGTCTTCTTGAAGGGGGATCAACGGGGCTTCTTCCTCAATGACAGGATAACCCCAATGGCCTGTCGATGGGTCACGCAAAGAATCTTGGCCCATTGCACCTATGCTCGTTGTAGACTGAGCAGGCTATTGAATTGGTCGAAGACGCGACATGGACAATCCCGCTATGTCCTAAGGAGGTGGGGCGAGCGAGCCCTCCTCTATGACATCACAACTCCAATTATCCTCTTCGTTTCCAATATCCATGCTTGACACTTCTATAGTGGGGTCATCTTGAGGAGAAGACCGACCCAGAACATTTGCAGGGACATTGGCATTTCTGTGGCGATTGGCAAGATATCTGAAATAGTCTGAACCTCTGCGAGAACGACCACGCTCATGAGGCATGATGCCAAGGATGAGAGAAATGAACAGAGGAGGGGAAAAATCAACCAGGAGTTGGGCATGACTTAACCTCTCCAGAAGAGAAGTCAAGTGCGCAGAAAGAAGAATCATGTTAAGAGTAGTTGAGCAGCGCATAGAAATATTCCCATTCCAACACATTAAGGGAGCCATAAAATCGGAGGCGACATTGTCATTTGTAGTACCACTCCCAATTAAACCCGAAATCATCATGAACCAGAGCATCAAATGTCCCATGGAACGAAATCTCCTGGCAGATAGCCCTGCATTAATGCATGACCTTAAGAATTGAAACATGGAGGAGAGGCGACAGGCAGGCGTTGTCTTTGATTTCATGGTTGGGCGCGTGTCACCCCATCTGGGGAGTTGGGAGGAATGATCGTTATCCTACCCACCTAAATTCAATTCCCTCAAGTGACATGTTGAGCTCTTAACAAGTCAATTGGGTTTAGCGAGGTGGTTGGGAGGAATGATCGTTATCCTCCCCACCCAGGTTCAATTCCTACAAGTGACATTTTGAGCTCATAACAAGTATATTGTTGTAATGTCTTCAAACTTTGTTAACCCTATTCATACACTAAGTAGACTCAAGACTTCAATGTCACAATGATGTGAGTAACAACTAAATTATGAACTTTGAATTGGTACTATAAAATTGTATTATGATATATGAATAATATCAAAGTATATAATAAAATTATCAACTATGTCATATTTAAAATCATGGGATGATGTATAAATTTTTCTTTTTTCCTTTTTTTTTTTTTTTAAGGTGTCAAAACTTGTCATAATTTAGTTGTTAACGGATAGTGGGGATAGTTATTACTGGTTGTTATTTTAAAGGCGGGTTGATTCATTGACATTATTCAAGAAAAAACACATGACCCCAAATAACTTGTTGGTGGTTCGTAAGGGGACAAACTTTCATTCTTACCAAATGCTCCTAGGTCTTGGGCCATTAACATGTTTCCTTGTGTCCCAAGAAGACAAACTCTTAACCAATGAAAACTTGTCATAATTTAGTTGTTAATGGATAGTAGGGTTAATTATTATTGGTTGACTGCGGGTTGATTCATCGGCATTATTCAAGAAAAAATGCATCACCTCAAATAACTTGTTCATCGTTCATAAGGGGATAGACTTTCATTCTTACCAAATGCTTCTAGATCTTGGGCCATTAACATGTTTCCTTACATCCCAAGAAGACAAACTCTTAACTAATAAAAAATAGTTTTAGATCTTTTTCCAACACCAAAACGATGATTTACATCCTTTACAGTATCCCCAAAATACTCATGCTCCATCTTAATTGAGACATCATAACCTAGCTCCATACATAAACCTAAATTACTATAAGGTATTACATGATGTATAAATAATCTACATAAAAAATATATAAAATATTTTATTTTTCATTTATTCAAATTATAAATTATATGAAAGTAATAAATTTGAAGTAAAGGAAAATGAAGCAATTTGTTAATGGTAAAGCTTAAAGAAAATGTGAATAAAACCCCTTTTGATTTTCACTTCAATAAGGTTTTTGGAAAAATTTATTTAAGATAGTGATTCTTTAGGCGAAAGAAGAAATAGTGGATTGAAAAGGCTTCAAAGTAGATTTGTTTATTATTTTTATTTTTGTTTTTGGGATTATAAAGAATCCTAACCAACTCCGTGGACGGATAACTTTTTTTCAAATACATTTTTTCATTTATTACATTCTTTACCTTTATTTCCACCAATAATTATTATTATTCCATTTTACTTTGTTAGTTTTATTTCAGTGCACAATTTTGCCTTGCCATTTCATTTCTTCACTCTATCCTTACTTTTAGTGCAGTACACTTTTAATTTTTTTTTTAGTTTTAAAAAAATATTCCATCAAAAGTTTTTATCAAAATTTGAATATATATATTTAGTAGTGAATATATCGAAATTTAACATTACTACTTGACAAAAATAGAAAATCTTCAAAATAATATGTATAAAAATATTAACAATATTAATATTAACATGGTGATCTTTATAATTACAAATATATCCAATAAATTTCTAAATTTAGATAATAGATTAAGAAAAATAAATATTTAACTTTAATAAAAAAAAAATATTATAATTATACGTTTTATTGTTTACATTTATTTTTATTTTTTAATATTTTATAAGATTAAAAAAAAATTAAAAAATATTTTATAAAAATAAATAAAATGTTTATTTAAAACTCGTTGACTCAAAAACATGATATATAATAGAAAAACTTGCTCAATAAACAAAAGTTCATAAAAAGTTCAATGTTTTGTTGTTATGGCAGTTAGCTATATTTGAATTTGTACGTCGTTCACATAATTTTAGTAAATTATCAATTTATCTAAATTTAAAAATAAAAATAAAAAATAATTCAATTGATCCATGTATTTTTATATATTTTTATTGTTATTCATATATCATAATTGTTATAAAAACCTTAAAATATCGTTTTCTAATCATTTTTTAATGTCATTTTTACTATCATGTGATATTTTGATAATTTTTTAATGTATTTTTTTCCAAAAAGAAAATTTCTCCATTATATTAGATATATAACTTTTACATTTCGAGGAATCATAAAAACTGTTCAAGAAAGACAATTGATAAATGTGACAATTACAAACATAAGTCAACAAAAAAACATGCATTTATAATCACTACTCTAACAAGTCAGGGATAAAGCATTAGTCGACAAAAAAACATAACTTTATACTAGAACAGTTGGATGTGTTCTCTGGGGCCCTCCGTGCCATTTTTCTAGTTGTACAATGAGATCCTGTCTTCGGGTTCCAAAAAGATTTCTTTGACAAGATGTCTGCCTCTTTGTTGTGAACCCTATAAATATGATGAAAGCTTGTAGCCTGAATTTTTTTTATTAAGTCTTGTACTTTGCCCTTCCATCCCTCTATGGCGCAAGCTTGTAATCTGCCTCTTTTATTTAGCCAGTCTATGACCACCTTTGAATCGCCAAGGATCTGTATTTTAGGATAAGAAAGGTGAAGTGCTACTGTCAATGTGGCCCAGACACCCATAAGCTCAACTTTGGTGTTTGTACCTTCCCCACAATTCAACAACCATCTGGTAACAATAGACCCATGAGTTTTAAGAGACCCTCCTGCACCACATTGTTTTCCATTTGTGTTGGTTGCCTGATCAAAACATGCTAAAGTGTAACCCTCATGTTGTGAGATAGTACAAGAATGGGTTTGCAAAGTTTTTTGTATGCCCGACTTCCAAATGAGGGCACCCATAGTCTTAATGGTTACCTGATTAACAGAGGGAGGAGAATTCTCGAACAACACATAGTTTCTTTCCAACCATATATACCAACAGGTGAGTGCCGGAAGGTAAGAAATATTTTATTTTTCTGTTGTCCAGGTTTTAAAACAATCCAACAGTGTTGGGCCTTTCCATACATCCTTTAAGTTCAGGAAGGTTTTTAATCTTTTCCAAATTGAAATGATGAAAATGCAAGTGATGAAGAGATGGTTTATGTCTTCATAAAAACACTTGCATAGTGGACATCGAATGTGACCTTCCCATCCTTTTCTCTGCAGAGTCTCCCATGAATGTATCTTACCCTCAATATCCAATCAGGTGAATAGTTTTATTTTTAGTTGCGTAGTCCACTTCCATATGCCACGCCTCCATCCATCAATAACTGTGTTTTCCTGAGTGGAGAGAATTGCCAAATAAACATTTTTTGTTGTTAGATAACCAGAATGGTCACCTCCCGTCCACATTAGAGTGTCATCGCCATCCACTATGGAAACACCAGAGTTATTGAGAGCCTTACAGTAGCGTTCCAATTCCGTCGCCAGCGAGCCAGAGAGGCCCAGGTCTACATAATTGTACCAGTTGGTCAAGAGCCCAAAATGTCCATCTTTGTTCCAAGCCTATGATAGAACGGTGATCTTTTTTTGATTCAAACATGTAACCAACTTAGGTGTGAGGTATGAACTGTCCTCCAACCCCATAATCTTGTCTCTGTCGATTTCCACAAGGTGGCCCCACCCAAGAAGCCAACTTAGCCATTATGTAATCAAGTGAATTGATTTTAATAGTCCACTCCAAATCTTGGATACCGCTGTCGGGGAGAAAGTTGGCGACCTGAGCCAGTTAATGACCGTGGAGGATGGGAAGTATTTGTCTTTTATAACTTCATGTCAGATGCCAGTGCCCATTAGAACCCTCCAGAGAGTGTTTGTTGCCAAGGATTTACTGACATGATAGATATTGTAGAATCCCCGACCTCCATGGCTTTTTGGTTTTGCCAATGACACCCATCTGCACAGATGTAATTGTGGAAAGTCCATGTTTCCTCTCCAAAGGAAATTAAACATGATATTCCTGATCTTGTTTAATACAGAGCACGGGATGATTGCCAACGATAACCAGTAAACATGCAGACTTTCAAGAGTCGTCTTTACTAAAATATAATGTCCACCCAGGGACAACCATCTATTACACCATAGATCTATTTTGTTCTCCATCTTAGACAATAACCAATTCCAGTCTATGCTTTTTTGAGGCCCATTCGACAAGTAGAAACCCAGATATCTAAACCTTGTGGATAGAAAAGCAAAATTGTATGGAAGAACATTCTGAAATGGTGCCAATTCAGTCTCCGATAATCTAGCATATAGTGCAATGGATTTTTGAACATTTACCTTTAACCCTGAAGCTTTGCAGAAAAAATTAATTATACCTTCAATTTCTACCTATTCATTTATAGAAGCATTTGTCATTATTAAGATATCATCCACAAATAAGATGTGAATTATCTTAATCAACCTGGAGACTCTAATACGTGTGATCTTCCCAGCTACCTTGTTGTCTTTTAATAGCAAACTAAGACCTTCTAATACCAAGATAAATAGCAACGAGGATAAAGGACATCTCTAGTGTAATCCACGACAGCTCCTGAAGAAGTTTGTAGCTTCCCCGTTTACTAAAATAGCAAAAGAAGATGAGGATACACAACTCATTATCCAATTGGTGACTTGTACATCAAAACCTGATTGTAGTAAAATCGATCTCAAAGTATCCCAGTCAATACAATCATAAGCTTTTTGCAGGTCCAGTTTCATAATTATAGATTTGTATTTCTTCTTTTTTATGCTCCGAAGGCATTCGTGAGCAGTGCCAATGGCGTCTTGTATTTGTTGACCTTTTAGGAACGAGTTGTTCAGCAAATAAGAAACTGGATAGGATTGGCTTGATACAATTTGCAATTATTTTAGAAATTAATTTGTAAACAAGATTGCAAACAAAAATGGGCCTGTAGTCGTTGAAGGTAGTCGGCTTGTTTGACTTCAGAATGAGTGCTATAAAGGTAAAGTTGAGGTCGTTGTTGGAGTTACTTCACACACACCTAGGATTTATTTTTCCTAAGGTTTTTCCTTGTTTATTAGTCATAATTAGTCATTATCTAGTCTCATATATTTTAGGGGAGAATATTCCACCTAGAGTATTCTTTTTCAGTTGACACTTCAGTTTGATCAGTTGAGTGGAGTCTAGATGCTACATTGGGATTATCACCATGTAGCATTGGGATCATCACCAACTAATGCGCATTGTCCTTGGGATCATCACTGAACTAGCGCATTACTCATGATTCCCTAATCTCCTCCTCACTTCACTTTGTTTCAGTCAGTTAACTGAAGACTGATAGACTAGTTAACTCAGACTAGGTGGCAATTCATTCCCGTAACTGCTTGAGAGACTAGACTAGGTGGCAGTTTACTCGCATAAATGTTGGTGTGTGTCCAGATCACTCTAGACCACCACTATGGCGCATTAGTTACTCATGTATCCTATATCTATTATAAATTATTCACTTTTTTAGTGTGGAATACTGTTAATGAGAATTCTTCCATTCTTTCTCTCTTGCTTCCTCTTTCTCAATTTCTCTCTGCAAATGTGTGTGGTATTTTCTAGATAGATCTATTATGTGTAGGTTCAACACATTTACATGGTATCAGAGTCGACGGACTGCTAAGTAAAAGCTACATCAAATTATTTTTGCAGGTACTGAATATTGAAGAACACAAAAAGATGGAATCTATGTTTTACTCATCAACAATACTTCTCACGCCTCATAACTATTTGTAATGGAAGCCAAAAATTTTGCTTCATCTCAGATGCAGAGGCTTGTACCAAATAAATATGGCAACGGAAGTAGAACCTGATTCCGCCGATGAGAAAAATGACTTTCTCAATAGACAAGATATGGACATAGGAAGTATCTACATGTCTGTTTCTCCCGAACTTTTCCATCAAGTATATGAAGAATCAAAAGAATCAACTCCAAATGAATTATGAACCAAATTGGAGGTTTTATTTGGGAATAAAGAAGATTGTGAAGATTTCATGCAAGAGGTTGAACATATAGAGCCAGAAGAGAAGCCATCAAAAGATCAAGCCTCTTATTATGAAGAGTCTTCTACAAAAGTATTTGCACGAATTTGTATTCCATTAATTGAAGATGATGTCTACTCCATTTCAGAATTTTTTTTCTGAAATTCATGTGGAATATATATGGCATGGATCTCAGGAGTCACATGCAGATATTTTTCCATGCGCAATGCATGCATCTCAGGAGACAAAAAGGGAGTCGCGCACATCAGACTCAATTATGATATTTTTCTTAGCACAATTTGCAGAAACAAATTGTATATTTGAATTCCTCTCAGGAAAAAATCCAATTTCTAAAAAACAATCGTCTAAAACGAAGTCCTGGAAATAAAGTTATGATCATTTTAAAATCAACAAAATTTCAGTGTTTTTTCGGAAACAGTTGCACGATTTTCAAAGTTTCATCCAAACTTTATTTGGATCTTCTTCATTACAAGAAGAGAAAGTGGATATGCTTGGAAATCTCAATGGTGCATCTACTTCATCATATCCGTGAAGACATCTACATCTGCAACAAAATCTTCAACGAACACAAACTTGCACATTTACAAGGTCTTCTTGGAGTGAAGGACATGGTTGCTTAGCAACT
The DNA here is from genome assembly GCA_032191745.1 of Picea mariana. Lineage (NCBI taxonomy): Eukaryota > Viridiplantae > Streptophyta > Pinopsida > Pinales > Pinaceae > Picea > Picea mariana. The sequence continues at coordinate 65,134 of JASDQU010736174.1, forward strand.
GTTTTTTGTTCCTTCTCATTTTTATTTTTTTATGCATTGTAATTTGAGGGGGGGGTTTCCCATGAGGTTTTCCCTCTTTCCTCGTTTAGTTCAGTGTATCTTTTGTATTTGGGTACCTAACATGGCCTTGTTGTCGGGACCCATTCTTTATTTTCACCATAGTGATGTTCAGGGGGGGTGTTGGAGTTACTTCACATACACCTAGGATTTATTTTTCCTTAAGGTTTTTCCTTGTTTATTAGTCATTATCCAGTCTCCTATATTTTAGGGGAGAATATTCCACCTCGAGAATATTCTCTTTCAGTTGACACTTCAGTTTGATCAATTGAGTGGAGTCTAGATGTTACATTGGGATTATCACCATGTAGTATTGGGATCATCACCAGCTAATGTGCATTGTCCTTGGGATCATCACCAGACTGGCGCATTACTCATGATTCCCTAATCTCCTCCTCACTTCACTTTGTTTCAGTCAGTTAACTGAAGACTGATAGACTAGTTAACTCAAACTAGGTGGCAGTTCACTCTCGTAACTGCCTGAGAGACTAGACTAGGTGGCAGTTTACTCCCATAATTGTTGGTGTGTGTCCAAATCACTCTAGACCACCACTATGGCACATTAGTTACTCATGTATCCTATATCTATTGTAACTTATTCACTCTTTGAGTGTGGAATATGGTTAATGAGAATTCTTCTATTCTTTCTCTATTGCTCCCTCTTTCTCAATTTCTCTCCTCAAATGTGTGTGGTATTTTCTAGCTAGATCTATTATGTACAGGTTCAACACATTTATAGTTGTCAATTACCTGCTCTTTCATTCTAGATTCCTCTACCATTTCTAACAAATCGAAGCCCACAAGATCAAAAAAGAAGGTGAAAAACTCCATAGTCCAGTCATCGAGTCCTGGACTCTTATCTTTCTTAAAGGTGAATAAAACCTCCTTTAGTTCTTCTAAGTTGACAGGGCGAGATAGTGAGTTTGCTTCTGTATCTGTAACCATGCGTGGAAAGAGCCCAGCAAGTCCGCATTGATCCTCTGTTAAATGTTGACCTTGTGCTTTGAAAAAATTACTAAAATACCTCATAGCCTTGACTTTTACATTCTCTTGGCCTGAGTGACAACGTCCTTGAGGAGTCCTCGATCTCCCAAATGTGTTTTCTATTTCTTCTATAGCGGGCATATTGGTGGAAAAAATTTGTGTTTTGGTCACCTCCTTTGATCCATATAGCCATGTTGTGCTGCCTCTAGAGTTCTTCTTTTGCTCTAAGGATGGTGTTTCGCTTAAGTTCTAACAAACTTAAATTTTTTTTCTGTATCAATGGTTAAATCGCCATTGGCCCGATGCAATAAAAAATCATTTATTTCGGATTCCAATTGTTCCAATCTCAAAAGGTTAATCAAGTTCTTTTACCTAATCCATTGCTTGGTCCGTATTTTTAGATCCTTAAGTTTCCAGATGATTATGCGTTGTCCGCCACCTTCAGATTAGTACAGTGGGTCAGACCAGATATCTTGTACAAGGGAAATGAAGTCTTTTTCCATAAGCCACTATGGATTGAGCTTGAAAGGATATGGACGGTGTTTTGGCCTGATCTCTAACTGCAAAAGTATCAGGGCATGATCCTAAACATAGGGTTATTCCACCCAAGAGCGATGTATACCTACATCTAAGAGGATCTCTTTAGAAACATAGAACCTATCCAAATGTTTTGCAATAGAGCTAGACCCTTGGCGACCATTCCTCCATGCAGAGATAATAATGTCTGGTTGTACATCAACTAAATGGTTGTTTTGCAAAAGATCTTTGAAATAATCTGATAGTGGCCCCGCCTGTGTCGATCCACCCCGAATTTCACCAAGTGAAACTGTGAAATTCATGTCTCCGGCTATGATCAAATTTTTATGCAATAGAATGTTGTTGTCCTTAACCGCGTTCCATAATTTATTTCTCTCCATGCACGAGCCATAAGTATTTAATAAAATAATCTTTCTCTTGTTAGCAATGCAAAAACCTGTCAATAAAATGCCACCAACAGAGAGGTAAGGTACCAAATCAAATTTATTTGGGTCCCATGATACTAAGATCCCTCTCGAGGTCCCTAGTGAGTTAACAACACAAATAACCCATGAGGGTCAAAGGCCACTCATGAAAGTTCTCGCTTTATGTTCAGGGACTAGTGTAACAACCCAAATTGATTAATTTTATCAAAGTTTTTAATTTAAATTTAATTAATTATTAAAATATATTAATGAGTCTTTTAATATTTTATTATTAAAAGGTGGGTGAAGTAATTAATGGGGGGATAAGGATATTGGGGAATTAATGGGGGGATAAGGTTGTTGAGAATTAATGGGGGGATAAGGTTGTTGGGAATTAATGAGGGGGATTTGAGAGGGGAGGATAAGGAAGAAGGGGAGAACTTGGAAGAGGCATCTTATTTTTCTATTTGAGGATTTATGAATTTACAAAGGAGAGAGGAGGAGAAGGAAAATGGGAGAAATGGTTTTTGGGAAGCTCTCACGGGGCACTGGTGTTGCTGGGAATTTTGGGCTCGGGGGCTAGGAAACCGCAAGGATTCTTGGAGCTAGGGAGCCAGAGAGGTTGTTCCTAGTTGGTTGGGAGGTTAATATTCAATTTGGGCAGTTGAGCATGATCATCAACAAGCAAAAAATGGACTAAATAAATTAAGCTACAGGTTGAGGTAAGCATTCTACGTATTTTATTAAGTCATGTTTTTATTATGCTATTATTTTATTTTCCTGGTATAGAGAAATCATGAAAGAAAATTTTAAACTAAGTTGCAGTAATTTCAGTAGGAGATTAGAACGTGTTTATTATATGAAGCTATGTAAGGTAGGCCTTACATATGGTATCAGAGCCCGGTTTCAAAACTAAAACCTGGGCTTGAACACCCACAACAAGATTTTGTCTTTGTGCCAACATGGTCTGCAACCTCTGCCCAGTTTGATAATCCATACATTTCAACTCCCTTACAATTTGTCATACGTCTAAGAGCAATATCTCTTCTTCTGCATTCCAATTTGGGTTGTTACAATGTTTAGATAATTTAGAGTTGCACATAACTATAAAAAAATGAAAGATATTTACCTTTGTAATTGTTTTGTTTGTCCCACTAAAACTAGTTTCATTATTTGGGTTATGATCACATAAAACTTACCTGAGAGTACTGGCTACACGTTGTTAAGGAGGATGGTGAATGAGAGCAAGTATGCCAATTTGGATACTGCCTCTATGATGACTTTATTGTCTGTGAATATGATAGCAAAATTGTCTCGCAAGACCAGAATGAGGACCCAAAATACAAGACCTATGACACAGGAGGTAGTCACAGACACAATAACTACAAATTTTGCTCCTTTTCCATTTCCACTTCCAAGCTCATTCGCAACCCTTACCCCTGTGGCAGCGAGAAAGGCGAGCGGTATCATCACCTTGACTCTATTAATATTCATGCAAATTGAAAGGGAATCGAGTGCAGTTTCTGCATCTGGTAGATGTCCTATCAAGAGAATCAGTACACTTAAATACGAGATTTCCAAGCATAGAATTACACCAGAAGCCATAGACAGCTTGATAAAGGGCCAAAGACCTGAGAATGCCTCTACTGGAAATCCTTTTCCAAGTGAGAGGACAACCTCCGCAAACCATATAGAGAAACATGCCAATAAAATGGAGCCATGACGCTATATCGAACTTAATAACAGCTCCAATAATCCCCATTCCCAACTTATCAATGACAAGCCAACTTAAGAATATATGGATCAATAAGGTCACTCCAGATAACCAGACAATCACCGAGTTTTTCAACTATGATTGTAGATATCTCTGAAGAGGAAGAGAGAACGCAAATCCAAAATACTGAGGGATCATCCAGATTGCAAGTGTGCCAGATAGCTGAGATATTTCAGTGGTTTGACCCAGGAGAATCAAAATTGGGGTGGAAAATATATACATGGGTAACATGATTACTGCAACTATGAATAGCATAATCCAAGAGCGTTGTAGATAGATACCTAGCATATCATACTGTCGACCTCCAAAATCTTGACCGCACATTGTCTCGAGGGTGTTTCCCATTCCTAGCAGCAAACCAAAACTGAGACCAACAATGACAGTTGTGGAGATGGTAATAGCAGCAAGCTCCAGATCGCCCAAGTGGCTTGTGGGTATTGTCCATCGGAAATTCCACAAAATTAAATACAAACTGGAACAAGTATTCAATATTTAGTCATCAATAGCAATCTTCATACGAAGATGGTCTTCCACGACTTGGGTGATCATAAGGTCATGATCTCTCTCTGTATCTTCCCTAATAACGAACAGGACCACCATTGCCATATCAAATATCTGCCCCTAGGCGGTCTTCGATAATAGTCCTGTGGAGGAGACCTTGACTGAGATCTATCCCGATAACCTCTTCCATGGCCAGGAGAAACACCACGCCTTCCAGTAGGAGTCTGTGATATGTCATATCGCCTCCTTTTTGGAGATGGAGAAATATACTTGCCAACTGGAGATCTACGTTTTGGGGGAGTAGTCCTGTGCATTCTCGGAGAAGGTGGTAAATCCCTCTGAGGAGGGGAAGACTTATGCCTTTTGAGAGAAGGTGATACATCCCTATGAGGAGGGGAAGACTTGTGCCTTTCAGGTGAAGGGGAAGTATACTTTGCAGGAGAAGATGAGCTAAGTTTAACAGATGAAGGGGAAGAATTATTTGTAGGAGATGGTGATCTATGATTAATGGACAAAGGGGATTTTAGCTTTGGGGGAGAGGATATTTGGTGGCTATCAGATAAATTTGATGTGTAGTTGTAGGAGAAGAATATATATGTCTGCTCTGAGAAGTAGAGATATATTTAATAGGTGAAGGTGACTCAACCCTTACAGGAGAAGGCGACATGTCTCTCGCAAGTCTCGGTGATTGCCCAGGAGAATATTTCGAAGGAGAATCAGACATCCTGCCAGTGTAATCCCCTACCTAATCTCTACAAGGAGAGAAAGCACGGTTTTGTTGATTTCCATTTTCTTCAGTCTTATCTAGCTCTTCCTTATAAGGATGATAGTCATATTCATCTCCCTCATCAGCCAGGTTGAGATTGATATTAGTTGATCTTCATCCATGGTCTTCTTTTGATTCCCTAGGGAGACTTTCCTTCTTCTCCCAGCTCATTGTAGGTGATTCTAATGCCATTCCTCACTTCTCCTGGAACTATCACGATCATAGCCTCTTTCCTTTCCATACACATTCTTTGGATAACGATCAGAACCATAACGATCACTACAGTTATACCTGTCCTGACTATCAACACCACGGTCTCTTTCACTATAACGACCAACACTATAGTGGTCATCATAGTGATCACCATAACGATTCCCCCTCCAAAGCGATCTCCTTGACCACCACCGCCACCATACCTGGAATGTGATGAGAAGCATCCACCGCCAATAAGAACGTTTCATTCCCTCTACCAAGTCTGTCTCAAATAGATTCCTAAAGGGGAAATCTCTTCGAAAAAAAATAAAAAAATCCCCAAGAGGTATTTACCAAACTCAGTCTTAGAAAGAAATTGCCTCACTTGCCTATTGGGCATATAATCGGTTAAGGTTTCTACATTCAAAAAGTTGTTGTCACGCAGTTGTTTCAAAGCTATTTCCATTTTGTTTGCACCTGTTCCAACTTAAGTTTACATTCAATCCAATCTAAACGATGTTTGTTCATCCTTCCCATTTTTTCTTTTAAGACAAATGTGCATGTTTTTGGCATGTCCCCATCTTTCCCGGTTGCGTGCTAGTGAAGCTACGACTTGTACCCATCTTTCTGGTTGCGTGCTAGTGAAGCTACGAATCAAATGCAAATATGCCACAACGAAAATGCGTAACCCTGGAAAATATTTCGAATGGGCGGGCAAATAAATTTTTTGTTATCTCTGGATGATATTTTTCACCCCATCACTGTCGTCTGTGGGAATCGAAGATAAAGTGCGCAGGATCAAGTTAGGTTCCTCACTTCTCCCTCCTATCATCACTAGATTGTGACATAATTTCAAGCAAGATAATAAAAATTGACCCAAACCATAGTTTTTATAAGTGATGAAAAGTATAGGACCAGGAGGCAAGGAATCTGTTGTCAGTAAGAGCTCCAATATCTTTACACCCACATAGGATTTCCCTGTGCCTAGAGGTCCTTGAATCAAAGTTACTTGATTTCTAAGAGCAAGTTCGATTGCTTTAATTTGAATATCATCTAGGGTAGTTTTATGGCTAGAATCTAGCACATCATTCGACTCATGGACCTGACCTCTAATGGCATTTGCCTCGTTATACCCTTGGATCGAACTATCACTGGAAATGGTTGCTTCGTTATAGCCTTTGACAGAACTACCACTGAAAACACTGGACATAAAACTCAAGCTTCTCATTTTGATATTGCTTATGTTTTCATAAGTCGGGCTTTCCTTCACCTTTTCTTTATTTCATTATATGTTCGACCTGCAGTATAACTTAGATGCAGATTTCATTCCAGTATGACTACGTGTAACTTATTGGAGTTTCGACCAAAAGCTTCATGACCACAAAAAAAATAAAAATCAGTAGCATTAATTTCATTATTTGTACAATTGTAGATGGATCCACACCTGCAGTGGTTATTATTTTGTTTTTCCACAATAGTAATCTTTCATTTGCCATAAATGTAGTCGGTCTCTCCACCATTAATTGCAGTCGGTATCTGAACCACACAATTTTTTTGGGGAGCATTAAATGCAATCAAGTTATTATGCATAGGCTACCTATTTGTCAGAGTCAATGTCCTCTTTATTGGTTGATGGGTTGACAGAGTAAACATCAATTTTCATCAATACAAAAGATCTCATTTATTTGTATTATTCAGATCAAGACTCAATGTGTGTGAAAACCTCTATTAAACATGTTTTTGTACTGATTGTATTATTCACATCCACATGTGTATGAAAGCCTCCATTAAATATGTTATGTACATCTTATAGTGGGATTATAACATAGTGCTACACATACACTAAGGGGTAATTTTAGAAAGGTCAAATACTTAGTGTGAAAGTATAAAACCTTGGATTATTTACCATTAGCAAAGTGGAGGTTAAATCTGTCTTTTTTTTTTGTGTGTGTGTGATATCAATAATTTAAAAAAAATAATAATATACATACTGATACTTAATACTTCTATTGTATAGGAATAAAAAAATAATAAAAATATATATATATATATATATATATATATATAAGTTATTAAAATACAAATAATTAATATATATAATTAATTTAGATATAAAGATAATTCAATAAACATAATTTAATTATTTAATTTGATTCAAAATTTACATTTTATTTATTTTGCTTGCATTATATTGTAATATATCATATTATAGTTAAGTTGTGAGGTATATATATATATATATATATATATATATATATATATATATATATATTTATTGTCAATTATCTTTGTCGTCTAATAATAACAAAGTTGTGTGGCAACGTAGTCCCTGCCAACGAGGTTACAAAGTAAATTGTGGAAAATGGGGTCGAATTGTAAATGACAGAAGTGTTCGGTGCAAAATGTATATCACGGAAATGTTGTGTGCAACATGTATATCATGGAACATGGGGCATAAGTAAATGACGCTTGGCATGTAGAGGACCATTTTTTTTTGAAAGTATATAACAAACTACAAATTTGTTCAGAGTGGAAGAAAAAAATTGGAAATTTAAATGCATTTGTCATATAGAATGGTGAAAGATAAAAATGTATGAAGACATAAATTTAAAAGGAAATAAGAAAACAATTTTATTTGAAATATGTCAAAAAACAAAAGTTTGTTACATACTACTGGAAATTTTGAAATATATCAAAAAATAAAAGTCTGTTGCATATAAAAACTTAAATGCATTTGTCATATAGACTCATGAAAGATAAAAAAATGTATGAAGACATAAATTTAAAAGGAGATAAGAAAACAATTTTATTTGAAATATGTCAAAAAATAAAAGTTTGTTACATACTACTGGAAATTTTGAAATATATAAAAATTAAAAGTATGTTACATATAAATGGAAATTTCAATGCATTTGTCATGTAGATTGGGATTGGGGCTCCCGCGGACCATTAGAGAAATATTTACAAGAAACATGAAAGTAGAAAGAAAATAGAGTGCAATACTTGCAAAACAAATAAATTGAAAGGTATAAGTGTTTGCCTACACATCTCTATTTAAAAAAGTGGAATAACGGGGTTGATAAACAAAGCAGGATGCAATCAGTAGACTTATAGTGAGGGTACATATGAGCCCTTTGGCTATTTGCTTGCGGTTGTCGTTTCATTGATGTCGTCGATGACTGCTGGAATCCTAGCTACTGTCTGTTTCCTTTCGTCGACGACCTGATTCAATTCCCTTTCGAGCCATTCTTCAATGTAGCTTCTCATTGGGGCGACGTTGATCTCATTCTGGATTTTATGTTGAAAAGATTGTTTTCTAATTCCCGAAAGTCGATAGAAAGATTACACAGAGCGTGATGAATTTCCTCATTCTGTACTGAATAGTTGACTAGCCAATCATCGACATGAGCTTGATCATATTGAAGGATGTTGTAAAACTTTTCCAAAGACAAGGCCTTAAACATAACAACTTGTTTATCGAACTCTTGCTTAGTTAAGGGCAAGGAGTTTGTGATTAAGTCGGGGTCTTGGAAGTCATTGGTCTTTTCGGCTAAGTTTATTTTTGACAGCCTTGTGAATAATTTATCTTTCTTCGATATAGCTTGTTCACATGACTGAACAATGAGATGCAGGTTCTTCACTTTTTCTTTCCAACATGCATTCAATTGACCGATCCAGTTTTTGGATGGAAGATCTTGTTGTCTTCTTTTTGTTTCTGTCATATTGTTGATAATGGTGCCAAAAGGAAGGATCGTTTTTAAATAGAATTTTTCATCATATTTTAACTCCACCTGCAAATGTTCAAGCAAACTATGTGCCCTGGTTCCAAGGGAAGTGATGGTTTGTGATGTTTTCCACGCCTCGGTAACCAGTTCCATTATTTTCTTGATATTATTCTCCACATATCCTCTACAGGATGCGAGGAGGGTGGAGGATGATTTTACGTTGGCTGCAGGGGTGGCAGACATGGCTATTGCAAAAGGATTGACAAGCAATGGCATAGGAATC
>JASDQU010736174.1:97480-116011 GCA_032191745.1 Picea mariana
GGCTGATCAAGGTAGCAGAGCATGCTATCCAGATCAATGTCAAGTTCCATGTTCTCACTTTGAATTTCCGGCTCTTCCACATGTCCCACATTTTTTTTTCTCTTCTTGTCTACTGGAAGCTTGTGAGAACTATCAATTTTAGAGTGAGGAGGGTTGTTATCTCCTCCTCTGTTTGAAGAACTCTGAGTTGCTTTGTTGTTGTGGTGGGTCGTTGGAGCGATGCTCCAGGATGTTGTACTTTTTGGAGTGTTATTTGCTGATTGAACACTCTTGTCACCGGGTCCTTTCCCCTGTTGCGTGTGCAATTTAGTGCAACTTTGCACTATTTCTAGGTCACCGACATCAGAGGCAGGAGCGTTGTCGCCACTGTCTCTATTTTCGGGCAGGTGTTTTTTGAACAAAAAATAGTCGAGGCCAAGTGTTTGTAAATGTTTTCGAAAAATATTATAGGGGTCGAACCCTCTTATGCTTTCAACATATCTCAGGTTGGAGATGCTATAATGCGCTGCGAATTCGTCAATTTTGTTGACATTTTTCAACACAAACTCCCCTACTTTCCAAGGCAGAGGAATGAACTATTTTTTTCTCTTCTTTTGCAACAAATGCAACCAGTAGTTGTTTTTCCATGCTACTTCTGCAACAAACATTTTGTCTGTAATGTGACATGGAAGGAGAGCAGGTTTTTACACGGAGCCAAAAATTCTTATGACAGTGTAATTATCCAAATGTTCAAGTGTCTCCTTCCTGTCCAAAAAACTGGTTGCCTGTTCAGATATGCGAGGAGCATCTTCTCCTAACAACAAAACTTTGAAAGCAGACACAAAGCCATTAAAAACCTCATAAAAACAGTGGGAAGCCTTGTGCTTCCACAAGGCCTGGTACCAGAACGTTATTGGGTCGAATTCCCAGTTGACATTCTTGGACAGAGACAGTTGTGGAAATCGACAGGAATGTGCTATCGCAAAAACTAAGTAGGACGACATATAAAATTTCTTTTCCCTTTTGAATCTTGACAATTGGGAACATATTTCATGGGAAATTAACTTACCCCAATAAAAAATGGCTTGTTCGTTGACTGTGAAATACAAAATGTAAAGAGCCATCCGAGAAACAGTTGTTGTAGACTCTTGTCTCGTTATTCTTGTAAACAACCAGGCAATTTCACGAAATGGATTTCTAAATGAACTAACCTGCAAGCTTGTGATATCTTTAGGAACTAGAAGCGAGTTTTCTAATAAATGGGGTAAGAGGTCCAACCCGTTATTATTCTTTGCTAGGAATTGTTTGTAATCTTCTCCTTTGAATGTTAATGTTGGCTCCGATAATCTTAACATCTGGCGGAAGACCCGAGGTGACAAAAAATAGAAGAGCAGTTGTGCAGTGGAATAATTCTTTTGTATGAAATAAATTTATCGACGCACCAAGAGACCAGGTCCTTACAGTCAAAAACCTCAGGGACACAGCCTGCTTTAGCAATCCCAGAGGTCCAAATTACTTGGTTCTCTGCGACAGAGGTTGAGTAATAAGAATATGCCCTGGACCACTGGAACTTATGGTCCTCGCGCCCGAAGATGTTCACTGTATCTCCACAGAACTGTTGTTGAGTTGATGCCATAGGTTTATGAGAACGTTGGTTTTCTCTAGACGATGGTTGAAATGAACAGTTAGAGTCGCTAACGTAACTCTCCGCTAAATCTTGGTTAAATGCTTATGAATGGGAAAGCTCCTCGAGCCTTTCGTTGATTAATGACAATCTGTATGGGTGGTGCATGATGAACTGTTAGCAGTAAAGCTTACTTATAGCATATTTAGAAATACGAAGGTGGCGGGTATGACGAAGAGCAATTAAGGATTGGAGGTTTTGTGAACGTGCCAAGGCGACGACGTGTGAACGACATTTCATGATTTTGAAATCAACACTCGGAAGGGATAATATAACCCCCCGCAAATCTTGGTTTAATGCGCATTAATAGGAGATCTCCTCGAGCCTTTTGCCCATCAATGAAAATCTATACAGTTCCTGCATGATGAGCTGTTAGAATTAAATGTCAGTAATTTCATATTTAGAAACAAGATATGTATATATATATATATATATATATATATATATATATATATATATATANACAATTTTTTTCTTTTATTATAGACAAGTGCGAAGGTCACGGAGACGGGGGAGAACAAGGAAAGAATGGCAAGGTCTAAAAAGCAGTCGGACGGGATTCAAAAAAGGGTTATGAGGATACTCAGGAGAGGCGAGTGTTCCACGGTCAAATTTTATGTATCGAAATTTTTTACTGCAAAACATGTAAAACGGAAGGGATCATGATGGGGCAGTTCAACGGTCGGTTTGTATATTTGTGGAATTCCGAGAAAGTGGCTAAGTATGGAATAGGGAAACGGTCGGGCAGACTCGTTCTCAGAAGCGAGGATTGAAGTTTTCTTGAACGGACCAACCTGACGACGCGCAAATGACATTCCATGATGTTTGAAATTAGCACTCGCTAATTACATGCCTAGAAACAAGATCATATATATAATTGCTAATTGCTAATTGCAAAGGGGTGCGGGCACATGAAACAATGATTAGGAACTGAATATTTCTTGAACCCGCCAAACTGACAATCCACCCAAAAAATTCGAAGAAATGGCGAAGTATGGAAAGCGGACAGACGGGCTTCAAAATGGGGTGACAATAGTTCCACAATAGACGTGAGGACCCGACAATTAAATTGTATTTCTCGAAAGTTTTCAATGCAAAATGTATACCACGGAAGAGAGCATGATAGGTAGATTGTAATACAGAAGAGGGTATGATCTGAGTCTGGTTGTAAATTTGTATATCACGGAAGTGACGGTACTGTTCGTAGGTCATGGAACAATAGAAGTCCAATCTAGAGCCCGCCTACCGGGAATTCGTTGTCGGAGAAGTGTCTAGGTATGGAATGGGGAAGCATTTGGTCGGTGTCGCGATATAAGAGCATGAGTGCAAGCATGAACCCGCAAGTTCATCCACACGCACAACCAGACATATTCAAAAAAATGAACAAGTGAAGAGAAAGTTCAGGGAAAAGAGAAACAAATATTTGGCCAAGTATAGAAGACAGAAAAGAAGGGCCAATGTATTCACATCTATAAAAAATTTGTATATTGCAGAAGTGACGATACTGCTCGTAGGTCATGGAACAATAGAAGTCGGGAATCTGCGGTCGGAGAATTGTTTGGGTATGGAATGGGGAAGCGGTTGGTTGGTGTTGCGATATAATAGCACGAGTTCAAGCGTGAACTCGCAAGTCCATCCATGCGCGCAGCTAGACATTTTGAAAAAAAAAAAAGTGACGAGAAAGATAAAGTTCAGGGAAAAGAGAAACAGATATTTGGCCAAGTATAGAAGACGAAAAAGAAGGGCCAATATATTCACATCTGTAACAGATATCCCATTTACTTGTCAAGATATATACTTGGAAAGAAGTGCGAAGTTGGCGGGCACAGAAAACAATGACTAGGAATACGATCTGTGAGTTTACTTGGTTCTTGGTTGTATGCTTCGTTTGTCAATTTGTATAATATCGCGGAACCTCGAGTCATTTTTTTATCCAGCTAACCCGCAAGTCCAGCTGTCAATTTGTATAGTGCGGAACTCTGGGTGTTGTTTGTAGGACATAGAACTATAGAGGAAATGCTTTGCCCTTTAATATAGCTTCTGTGACGCAAATGTGGTATGGCTAGTTTTAGCACTTTTCCATTCGTAAACAATGGCAATCTTGAGCCCACCAGCCCTGGAGTCCGTGTGTCAATTTGTATATCGCGGAGCTCCTAATGTTGTTTGGAGGTAACAAAAAAATAGAAGTGCAATGTTGAGCCAACCAGCGGGCAAGTCCGCCTGTCAATTTGTGTATCACGAAACTCTGGGTGCTACTTGTAGGACATAGAACAATAGAGGGCCAATTTAGAGAAAGGGAAAGAGCTCAGTGGAAATGCGTGAATCTGCCAAGCTGCGTAGCAAGGCATTTTCGAAAAAAAACCGATTAAGTAACCAGGAAGAGAAACTACAAGGGATAAAAGAGTGGGAAAATAGAAAGGCGAAGGGTAGTTTTCGTAAGTGAGAATTGGTTTCAAAGAAGCGCAATTGTTGCAAAACCATCATTTTCTACTAATTGTCAACAAATGTTTTGTTGAATATTAGATTTTATTGCAACCTGTGTGTGTAAGTATGTTCTTGATACATTCTTCCATGGCTGTAACATATTAACTTAAGTATTAAACTTCATTTTCTACTAATTGTCAGCAAATGCTTTGTTGAAGATTAGATTTTATTGGAAAGTGTGGGTGTAAGTGTGTTCTTGATACATTCTTCCATGATTGTAACATATTAACTTAAGTATTAAACTTCTTGCATTATGGGTTGTTAGCATCAAAACTTAATAATTGCATGTCTAGAAACAAGAATGACGATTTTGCTACAAGATTGTACATTCGTATTGCTATGTTCTATCTGCATTATGAATAAAATTGAACGTTGGTTTGAAACTATGTGCAATTCATTTTTTTTGCATATGAGGCTGGTGGATTGACACATTACATTGTCATATAATTGTTAGATGTTCCATCTGAGAAAAAATAACCTAAGTAAACACAACATCGAAGAACTACAAAACCCCCGAACCATGCCAATGAGAACAGGCGTTAAATCCATAAAAGAAGCAGCAACGAAGACTCCAAAAAAAATTTTTTTAATAGCAAATCCATTTAAAAAAAAAGAAAAACATCGAGTATTGTACATCTATCCTTAGAAATTGGACCCAATTCTTTGGGCCAAAACATTGAAAATATCTACCACAAACACAGGCACGGGATCCGCAGTATGCAGGATCCTTGCAGTTTTCTCCTTGATGAATCATCCTATGGTAAAATTGATAGTTTCCAGAAGCTTCCCGTGAGGAAGAAGACAAAAAACGTTGCAGGGAAAATGGAATAGCCCTTAACTGAAAGTTAGGACACAACTAGAAACCACCTTTGCACAGTCGAAAAAACTTCAGGTACACAGGTCGCACGTGCAATTTCAGAGGCCCAAATTAGTCCATTCTGGGTGGAAGGAGATAACCAGTAGAAATATGCCTTGTAGCAGTGAGATTTCTGGACCTGATTCCTGAAGATGTTAATTGTATATCCAGAGAACAGGACAATAGTCCCGCAAGTGAATAATTTTTTGGCGTGAAGCATCAACGTATCATTTCTTTACAGTGAAACTCTTTCGCTCAGAACAGACTAATTTGGACCTCTGGAATTCCTACTTTCACGCTGTAAAGTGGCTATTGCGTTCAATGTCAGTTTATTTTCTGAAACTCCTTTTGGTGTTGTCAGGACCGCCATCATTGAGTCGGGAAGTTTTGCCCATTATGGTTGATTTCAATTTGGGCGTAGGAGTGGGAACAATCTCTGCATTTCCATCATCTATTGTCATATCATCGCCCATCATATCATCTTCTTCTGGCTCGGAATCCATGACATCAACCTTTGCGTCAGCAAGCAATGCAACTGGGCAGGTTCTCTGAGTAGTCAGGGTTGCCTTGGAATTCTTTGGCGTCAAATATATCTCTCGGTGTACCAAGGGACCATCTCCTTTTTTTCTCCTCGGTGGAGGGAGATGAGTAGTAAGAATATGCCCTGGAATAGTGGAACCTCTGGCCATTATGCCCGGATGTGTTTACTGTATCTAGAAAGAATTGCTGCCACAAGTTAACAAGAATTTTTGTTTGCTCGAGATGATGTTTGAAATGAAAATTGGGGAGGGATAATATAACCCTCCACAAATTATGGTTTAATGTGTATCAATGGAATATATCCTCGAGCCTTTCATTGATCAATGACAATCTCCAGGGTTCGTGCATAATGAGTTGTTACCATTAAAGCTCACTAATTGCATATTTAGAAAAAAGTGTGAAGGTCGCAGTGACGAGAAAGAGAGATTAAGAATTAGAAATTTCTTAAAGGCGCCAACCTGCCAACACACAAAAACAGATTGCATCATGTTTGAAGTGAATACTTGGAAAGGATAACATACTTCTGCGCAAATCTTGGTTTAATTTGTAGTAATGACAAATCTTCTCTGACCCTCCAGACATTAATAACAATCTTAAAGGTTCCTGCAGGATGAACTACTAACATTAAAGCTTAATTATTGCATATTTGGAAACAAGTACAAAGGTAGCGGTGATGGCGAATTGCGACGAAGCATTGTACATTTCGTGCACCCGCCAACCCGTGAAATAGATTCCAAGAAATGCCCAAGTATGGAAAGCGGTAGGGTGGGTTACAAAAGAAAAAGGGCAAAAGATATACCCAGGAGATGTGAAGGGCCGATGGTCATATTGCATCTCAGTGACAGATATCGACCGTCAATTTGTATGTCATGGAATTTTGGCTGCTATTTGTGCATAGGGGAACAACATAAGCGCAATGTCGAGAGGGCAATTTGTATATTGCCGAACTTCGGGTTTTGTATATAAAAGCATCCTACATTCCATACTTATCCACTTTTTGGATCACAGGTTCTCGGTCTGGCGGGCTCAAAATTGGGCCTCTATATTTCTGTGGCCTACAAATAGCACCCAAAATTCCGCGATATACAAATTGGCAAGCGGACCCGCGGGCTAGCTCGGTCAACATTGCACTCCTTTTGTTTCATGTCATACAAACAACACTCGGAGTTCCGCAATATACAAATTGGTAAACAGACTCCATGGCTGGCGGCCTCAAGAGTGCAATTGTTTACAGATGGTAATCCCTATTAACTATTTAACATTATCTAAAAACATTATTTTCAATACTAAATTATTAATATTAAATATTGATATTGTACAATTTAATTAAACAAGAAGGTTTGTACAATATGAAACGGGGAAGCGGTCGGTTGGGTTAGTGATATAAAAGTAAGTGAAATCTGAAGACGTGAATCCGCCAACTTCCTTACCAAGAAATTTTCTAAAAAAATGAGTAATACATAATATGTGCTTTTAGAAAGTACGGACATGAGATTTTATAGAGCATGTACTGATCTCGCATTCCATACTTGGCCACCCTTTGGATCGCGGGTTCTCGGGTTGGCGGGCTCAAAATTGGGCCTCTATTGTTTCGTGTGCTACAAATAACACCCAAGAGTTCCGTGATATACAAATTGACAGGCGGACTTGCGGGCTGGCTGGCTCAACATTGCATTTCTATTGTTTCGTTTCTTTCAAACAACACTCGGAGTTTCGCCATATACAAATTGACAGACGAACTACAGGGCTGGAGGGCTCAAGCTTGCGATTGTTTACGGATGGTGATCCCTATCAACTATCTAACACTACCTAAAAACATTATTTTCAATACTAAAGTATTAATATTAAATATTGATATTGTACAATTTAATTACATAAATTTATAAAAGGATGTTAAATATTTTATTTCAAAGAAAAACCTGCGTATTCGAAAAATTGCGTTCCAAAAATTTTGTATAATATGAAACGGGGAAGAGGTTGGTTAGGCTAGTGATATAAAAATGGGTGGAAATCTGAACACGTGTATCCGTCAAGTTCGACACCTAGAAATTTTCCCAAGAAACGAGTAATACATACTAAATATGTACTTTTATAAAGTATGGGCATGAGATTTTATAGAGCATGTACAAAGCCCTCATTCCATACTTAGCCACTTTTTGGATCACGGGTTCTCGGGCTGGCGGGATCAAAATTGGGCCTTTGTTGTTCTGTGCCCTACAAATAGCACCCAAAGTTCTGCAATATACAAATTGACAAGTGGACTTGTGGACTATTTGAATTTTAAGGGCCTCGTGTTGATGTGATAGCACAATTGGACTCGGGACAATTTATATTCGTTTATTACAATATCAAACGGGGAAGCGGTCGGTTGGGCTGGTGATATAAAAGTAAGTGAAATCTGAAGTTGTGGATCCGCCAACTTCTGCAGCTAGAAGTTTTCCGAAAAAACGAGTAATACATACTAAGTATGTACTCTTATAAGGTATGGACATGAGATTTTTATAGAGCATGTACGGATCCTACATTCCATAATCGACCACTTTTTGGATCGCGGGTTCTTAGTCTGGCGGGCTCAAAATTGGGTCTCTATTGCTCTGTATCCTACAAATAGCACCCAAACTCCCACGATATACAAATTGACAAGAAAACTTGTGAATTGGTTGGCTCAACGTTGCACTTCTATTGTTCTGTGTCTTCCAAACAACACTTCTCGGGCTGGCGGTCTCAAAATTGGGCCTCTGTTGTTCCGTGCCCTACAAATAGCACCCAGAGTTGCATGATATACAAATTGACAAGTGGACTTGCAGACTATTTGAATTTTAAGGGCATCGTGTTGACGTGATAACACAATTGAACTTGGGCCAGTTTATATTCATTTATTACAATATCAAACAGGGAAGCGGTCGGTCGGGCTGGTGATATAAAAGTAAGTGAAATCTGAAGTTGTGAATCTGCCAACGTCTGCAGCTAGAAGTTTTTCGAAAAACGAGTAATGCATACTATGTATGTACTTTTATAAGGTATGGACATGAGATTTTTATAGAGCATGTACGGATCCCGCATTCCATACTTGGCCACTTTTTGGATCGCGGGTTCTTGGTCTGGCGGGCTCAAAATTGGGCCTCTATTGCTCTGTATCCTACAAATAGCACCCAGAGTCCCAGGATATACAAATTGATAGGCGAACTTGCGGACTGGCTGGCTAAACATTGCACTTCTATTATTCTGTGTCTTGCAAACAACACTTGGAGGAAACGAGTAATACATACTAAATATGTACTTTTATAGACTATGGACATGAGATTTTATAGAGCATGTACGAATCCCTCATTCCATACTTAGCCACTTTCTGGATCATGGGTTCTCGGGCTGGCGGGCTCAAAATTGGGCCTCTGTGGTTACGTGCCCTACAAATATCACCCAGAGTTCTGCGATATACAAATTGACAAGTGGACTTGCGAGCTATTTGAATTTTAAGGGCCTCGTGTTGATGTGATTTCACAATTGTACTTGGGCTAGTTTATATTCGTTTATTACAATATCAAACGGGGAAGCGGTCGATCGGGCTGGTGATATAAAAGTAAGTGAAATCTGAATTCGTGAATTCACCGACTTCCGCAGCTAGAAGTTTTCCAAAAAACGAGTAATACATACTAACTATGTACTCTTATAAAGTATGGACATGAGATTTTTATAGAGCATGTACGGATCCTGCATGCCATACTCGGCCACTTTTTGGATCGCGGGTTCTCGGGCTGGCGGTCTCAAAATTGGGCCTTTATTGTTCCGTGCCCTACAAATAGCACCCAAAATTCTGTGATATACAAATTGACAAGTGGACTTACGTGTTGGCTAGCTCAACATTGCCATTCTATTGTTATGTGTCCTCCAAACAACACTCGAAGTTCCGCGATATACAAATTGACAGACGAACTCTAGGGTTGGCGGGCTCAAGATTGCCATTGTTTACGGATGGTAATCCATGTCAATTATATAACATTATCTAAAAACATTATTTTCAATACTAAATTATTAATGTTAAATATTGATGATGCACAATTTAATTAGACAAAAGTTTGTACAATTTGAAATGGGGAAGCGGTCGGTCGGGTTGGTGATATAAAAATAAGTGGAAATCTGAACACGTGCATCTGCCAACTTCCACACTTAGAAATTTTCCGAGAAACGAACAATACATACTAAACATGTACTTTTATAAAGTATGGACATGAGATTTTATAGAGCATGTACGGATCCTTCATTCCATACTTAGCCACTTTTTGGATCGCGGGTTCTCGGGCTCAAAATTGAGCCTCTATTGTTCTGTGTCCTACAAATAGCACCCAGAGTTCTGTGATTTACAAATTGACAGGCAGACTTGCGGGTTGTCTGGCTCAACATTGCACTTCTATTGTGACGTGTCCTCCAAACAACACTCGGAGTTCCGCGACATACAAATTGACAGAAGGACTCCAAGACTGGTGGGCTCAAGATTGTGATTGTTTACGGATGGTCATCCTATCTAACATTATCTAAAAACATTATTTTCAAATACAAAATTATTAATATTAAATATTGATATTGTACAATTTAATTACATAAAATTATGAAAGGATGTTAAATCACTTATTTAAAAAAAAAATGAAGGAAACAAAAGAAAGTTTTTTAAAATTCTATCACCGCAAGCATAACAACGACCAATTTGAATTTTAAGGGCCTCTTTTTGATATGATAGCACAATTGCACTTTGCACAATATATATTCGTTGATTTCAAATTATTCCAGGAGATTAATTTTACAAAGTTCACCGATTAAGGAAAAATGCTAAAACAAGCCACATACTACATTTGTGTCACAACGCCATAGAAATTATCAGGCGGATTTGCGGGCTAGCCGGATAAAAAATTCAATTCTATTGTTCCGTGTCCTCCAAACAACACTCAGAGTTTCACGATATACAAATTGACAGATGAAGCATACAACCAAGAACCAACTAAACTCCAAACAAGTTCCCACAAGGTTCCATAGAGCAGGATGCATCGACCTTTGCATCAAACAATTTGATATACAAAGAAAAGACATCGCTGCATTCATTTTCTCTTACATCTCCATCTATCTTCCCAGTAGAAAATAACCAGGGCCATGGGATATGTGGGGTTTGCTGCCATGCTTCCCATTTTTGGACCGAACAATCTTATGCGCATGCAATCCCAAGTAGTCAAGTTCGACGAACATTCATCTGGATGTTGAAGAAATATTACAGAGACACATGAGGTATTTTCATTTTCTGCAAAAGTTTGATATATATATTTTTTTCCCTTCTTCAGCCGATATGAAAAATTGCATTGTCCTCATTTAAGGTAAATTTGTTGTGTATACGAAAGTCCCGCAACATGTAGACACTGCTTGCCTTTTTCTGTAGATATGTTCCATACGACAATTCTGCCAACTTAGGAAGCACATTTTGTAATAGAGGCTGCCTAACCATATAATGCACGGTTGTGTTTCCCATGGTTCGGATGGAAACAATGAAGCAATGTCCATATATATATGGACATTTTTCACCGCATCACAGACAATTAATCGTATCATCACTTATCAAAGCGGAGGCAAAAGTAGGAGAGTTGAATTTCACACATACAGGTTCAAAGGGGGTCGAGTATGCATTAGCTGCAACTAAAACACCTTCAACTTGGGAATGCGAGCATAGGAATTAATACATGAACAATATAATACACAACTACACCNGCCGCGGAAATTTGGTGAAGGCTATTTGTATAAGAAAAGTGAGGATGATTTTGTGGATGTATATGCACAACAGTTGTAGAGCTAGCTAGTTTCTTCAGATCCTGTACTATATCTGCTCGTAACTCTGTTACAAATGTTGCCTAGGTTGTCCGAAAGATCCTTTCTCTAACATCCCTTTTCTTTGTTATATTTTTGAAGAGCATAAGTGGAATATGTCCTTTATGCAATTGCTGCTCCATTGACAAAAACAAATTTGCCTAAGTATCAAACAATTGCAGCTGCAACATGGAACGGTGCAATATTTGTGTAACTTACCTGAGATACATTCACATGCAAAAGTAAAGGACAAAACTGGATATGAAAAGCGGTACCATTGCCTTGTCATTGTTTGACTCTCCATCCTTTATATGGAGAATGTGTTGCGAGCCAAGTTTTCCCACCAGTGTGACAACTGCGCCAATCGTTCCGATTGGGTAAATATCAGTGCTCTGTGCAAGATGGCTAATAGTTGCGTCCGGGACGAAATGATATTCTGAAAAAAACAACGGGAATTTTTTCCACAATACTTGTTTCATTGAGCGAAATAATTCGATCACAATCACTACAGTCATATATTGTTTTGGGCAATATATTAAAATTTGTAATGGATATCCCATTACTCGGCAATATCTTTTCTGAATGTTTCTGGACAAGTTGTGTAGGAATAGTCAGTGTCACTATCATCTTGTCCTCCTTGTTTGTCATGTCAATACACATAATGGATCTAGTTTTGTTTGCCTTGTCCAAGTAAGTGTTATAGACGACCATTATGTCGCCGATGAACACTTATCCAGTTCAGCGGTTGTTCAAGCCCTTTATTGATCGTACTTTGGGTGTTACAACTCTAGACCTCGTGACAATTTTTGAATATGAAAACTAAAGTGAATAGTAGTGTGCATTTTTTCTTTTCTTTTTGTATTCTTATTTCACTGGCATAAATATACAAGTACACGCATAGCTTCAATGAACTATGGAGCAAGAGTTTTGCAACCACACCTCTTAGTCTACGGAACATGCGCTACGTTCGTCATCTCGCTTGTACTTGTTGATACTTCTTGTGAACTGCAAACCATGTATTGCAGATGACATCGACATATTCACCATGACATAGATGAATATATAGCCAAGGATATTTGTTTGGTAAACATAGTAAGAGTAGAGCATACGCATCTTTACCTTTGGCCTTGTCGGTCTGTTGATTTCTGGAATGACTGACTACTCATGCCCATGTCACTAGTCCAACTTTTTCTGATGCAAGCATGTGCAAATGAACATCAAGACTAAACAAGCATATGCATTGTATACTGTCCGTTAGAAGGACTAAATAACTGTAAAATTGTATGCATCTGATTTTTTTAACTGGAAAAATGTGTAACAACAAACAGGGCTTGAGGGCTGGGCACCATGGGCAATATGTATATCGCGGACCCCCGGAAGCCAGTGGAGCAATCTTGAGCCTGCCAACTCGGCACCCGCAATCGACAAAGTGGGTAAATATGGAATAGGGTAGAAGCATGACCATAGATGTGAAACCGTTAGTCTGCCAACTAGTGCACCAAGGCATTTTCAAAAATACCACTAAGATGATCAATTGGAAAACAAAAGGGATAATAAAAAATGGAAAAGGTAGAAATAGGGAGAGCAGAAAGGCCCATTGCTGCCAAGCCATAGTTTTCAATTCTAATATTATATGCCCCCACCCATTTTGTATATTTAATTTACCAGCACAGTTGGTATACCTTTTAGAAGATTGTACCACAAAACCCTCTGTTGTTGCACAAAACAATTCCTCTTCCTGTCCAACCAACCTGTTTTTTCCAAGGTAGCAACGTTGAATATGCAATGGACATGAAGGCAAGTTAGTATGAAGACAAACATGTAAAAGAAAGAGAATCATGTCTATTTACTCGCCTAAGATCCCATCGTCCTCTCCATCCATTCTATTTGTTTAAATGTAGCAATGCAGCGAAAACACAACGGTCATGAAGTAGGTTAGTATGCAGGAAGGCATGTAATGAAGATAAGTTATAATGAAGACAGACATGTAAAAGAAAGAGAAACATGTCTATTTACCTGCCAAAGAGTCCATTGTCATCTCCAACCATTCTGTTTGTTTAAATGTAGCAATGCATCGAAAACAAAACGAACATGAAGTAGGTTAGTATGCAGGAAGGCATGTAATGAAGATAAGTTATCATGTAGGAAGGTACACAAAATCTACATACGATAAACTAGGTGAACACATATACAGAAAATAAATGAAATACAAAACAATGCAATATGAAATAATAGTACAAGAATGCACCTTTATATATCCTCTTCAATTGATGCAGTCAAGACTCTGTCGTTTTGTCTAGCTATTCTGTTTGTTTGAGTGTGGGAACACACAAAATACAATGAACATGAATGGAAGCTGGTATGCACCGGAGAAAAAGTAATATGTACATACAGTAAAAGAGACTCAATGAATAGTCTAAAAGATAGGCAGAAACATGAACCTTTGTGCTTCTCCATCCATAGCTATAAATGTGTAGTTTTTTTTTCCTTGCCCAAAATATATTACATGCCACAAAATATCACGAAATTGCATGGCCATAGCTAGATGATTTATGGTTTTCCGTGGCAAAGTGTCCAGATATGCTTCCATCGATGGAAATACATGTCCTTTAGAATCTACACAGACTGTTGTGCCCACGATACAAGATATTGGTTTTCCGTGGCAAACTACCCAGATATGCTTCTAGACATCGAAATATAATTTTGCAGAATCTTTGTTGTACATATCATATCTCAAGTACAAGACAAATTGTATTGTGGGCAGACCAGTTTGTGTAGAGGACAAAGAACATGTAATGTCATATGGGCACATCTGACCATACATGGTTTATAAATGCAGCCTGCATATGCTTTATTTTAACAAAAAAACAACGGATATTGCAATTTCACATGTAATTCTCAAACAATTTTGCATGCAACTATTTTCTTTCATGCCAGGACTGAAGCACCAGCAAAATCTCATAGCTGAACAGATATTGACCTCGGTAGACAAGGAAAATAACACAACTACATGTCGACTCGTGGGTGTAGGGGCTTAACACCGTAAAGCTCTCCGAAAACAATAACAATCCAAAAAAAATAAAAAACAACTCCAACCACCAGCGCTGGACCCCAACCCTACAAGGCCGAATCAAACAAAAGAAAACAACAAGCACCAAACCAACGAGAAAGCACGAACATGTCGAACTGCATCCCCAGGGCCCCAAAGCGTAAACCCGAGCCAAACAAACACAACCAGTAACCCACGAACCAACGAACCATCGAACAAGCAACAAACATCAAACCAGTAAACAACATATGTATCTCCAATGATTATGAAACTGTAGCCGAAGCACAAAAGGAACTGGAAACATACGATGAGCATGCCACTATAAATAAGCAAACATTATTACTTGCAAACTGCAAACACTGAACAACAAACAAGGAATAGAAAATGAAACTATGACATGGAAACTTACTCCGAAACGATGAAAGGCAGAAGCGCAGGTCGAATCGCGAACAAAATAACAACAAGCAGCAATCGACGAACCAATGAAGAAGAATCACTCACCGAACCAGTAAATAATGTATGTAGCTTCAACGATGTTGAAATTGCATTACAAAGGTAGAAGAAGGATGAAACATACAATGCCTATTCAAGTGGCGGTGGACAACAATTTTGTGAAAAATCACTGCAACAGTGTATGGAAAATTTCGAGGAAAAATGTACTCTGAGAAGCGTATTTAGATAAACATTTCAGGCTGTCAGGTTGTCTAAGGACCTTGCGGTATGCAAACATTTAAGCTGTCAGGCCTATTGGAGGACCTCGCGTCATGTAAACATTTAAGTTGTCAAGCCTATTCAAGCACCTCAAAAAAATTGTCAATACATTTCAATACAAATACATGCGGCAAGGACGTTATAAACTTTGGAATTCTCGATCACTATAAAGCTTGGATATCTAAACATTTCAATATGATTAGTACAAAAAAAAAACTTAGGGATATATTCAGATAGCAAAAAATGCTAATACAAACATTCGAACTAATGCTAGCATTAATCCACCTTCAAGCATTACATAGGAAAAATATATGATTCAAAAAGATTGTATACGATAAAAAGTTTGGATATGTTGCCATATAAAACATTGGGAATAGCGAAGCCAGCAATAAGACCTCCAATCTCTTATCCAATCAGATCAGTACATATATGGTACTTTTTATTATATAAAAATCTATGTTTTTAGTTCCCTAGCTCCAACAATAGGTATTATGCAAATATTTCTGGTCAAAGGACAAACTAATATGTAGTCAACGAATTATTGATCGCTATAGTCCCTCTATGCCTACGACAAGGACTAATAATAAATGTAGCCAAACATATATATTGACCCAAATATTTACCCATATTTAAAGGGACATATTTCATTTACTTGTCTTATCAAAACTTATCATGTGAATTTATGAAGGTTGGTAATTAAAAACTAAGAAGTGCAAGTTCTTCTCATCTTTGTGTGTGTGTAATAAAAATAAAGGAGAGGAGAATTTGACAATGCTAATTTAAGTATTATCCATAAGTATGATTTTGAGGGACACTAAGGGACACAATGCAAGTGTCTATAGTTTCTATTACCTTGGATGACCAACCAAAGCATTGCTAAGAACCCATAAATGTGGGTCACTATGGGTGAGATTGGGTCAACATGGACGAGACACCAATGACATATGCAATGCCAAGTAAATTGATTTCGTAAATTTGTCAACAAGTTTTAAGTTTTGGTGTTTTTATATTCTTAATAGAGATCAATGATGGTTCTCGTAGCTTAGGTGTTAGGTGTTAATAATAATAATAATAATAATTGGATTTATTTATTTATTATGTTTCTTTAGGAATGTGAAATTAGGATAGTGTAAAGAAATGAAATTTTCATGTGACATTACTCGATAGAGTTATTTTGAAAACCTCCTCATTGTATAACAATGTCTTCTATCAACTTAGTTTGAATATTTACATTTTTATTTTATTTTATTGTTATTATGGAGAGGGGATATATATTGTTTATAAACTAGAATGGAGTTCACGTATATCTTGTTAAGGTTTTGTAACTTTAGTAAGATGAGTGATAAGTACTTTAACTATTGCTAGTTGATTAAGACAATGAATGAAGAGAGTGCCATAAAAGGGGCAAATGTGCTTCAGATAGAACACTTTGTGAAGAGGGGGTGTTCCTTTGGAGAACAATAATGCTTTCCCTATGAGAAGGGTGAGTTTTCTAAATGGGAACACACATATTAAAAGGCATTAATCAATTTGGTTATTTATTTTAAATAGAGTTTCTTCAAAAATAAAATAATAAATTTAGATGAGGAATGATGAAAACATGATTCCTATTGTTGGACTTATTTCATAGTAGGGAGACAAAATTTGAAAGTGCTAAGATGGATAAGAAAAGAGCTAGAGGCCATAGTTGGCAACTATTATGTAAGTATAGAGCATATAATATTTAGACATGTGTAGTACAATTATGGAAAGAGAATACCTTAAAGACAAGTGATTAAAGATTTTGGAATGAACCCTTATAGTAAATTTATTCTTGAAAAATAAATAAATAAAACACTCACTAACCCATGTGTCACCATGGTTCTCTTTACGTATATGCACATTTATAATAGTGATTTTTGATAGAAATCATGATTTTCCTCGACTATGATGAAGAAAATCCTATACTCAACATTAACTTGGTGGAGATCTAGCTTTATGACTTAAGAGGAAAGTGATATTGAAGACAAAGACCAAATAAACCATGAAGTGAAAACATCATATAACAATCAATTAGAAGTATCTTAGTCAATGTTCCTAAGCATGGAAAAATTTTGTATGCCAATCTCATTAGCGATGGCATATGTATTGTCGAGCTAGAATGATAATAAAAGTCAATAATGATTGTTTATAATTATCACGATATGTCGGGTGGGATTGTATGTATGAATTAATGAAATTTGTATCAAAATCAATTAAAGATTCACTTAACTAGAGAATCAATGATGGGAAAATGTTCTAACTAGCAGTCAAATGAGTAGACTATACATTAACCATGGGGGGGTCCTATATGGAAATTAGTAAGAATAAATGTATAAGAGAAATGTGTCATTTTCTTATTTTAATTACTAGCGGTAATATAATAGAGTCAAGATGTAGTAAGGTGCTTACTAGATAGGGGTAGGTGTAATCAATATATTAATAGCCTTAACATGTTTTAATCAGTGAAGGTACAACGAGACCAACATAGAATAGGGTTTGCTATCATAGAAGACACATATAAGTTGTGTCATGAATTTTTCCTTGTATTGAGAATGACCATAACTTCGGGAAGGAGTTTTTTTTTAAAGTGTAGGTGTATGCAATGCCACCTTTTTACTTAGACAACTAGACTTACTTAAGGCATAATCATCTTTATTTTCTATTCACTCTGAAACTATTAATGATACACTTGAAATTTTAAGATGTATGAACCTATGTGAATATCGATTCTATGAGTGTTTAACGTTATTTGAATTATGATGGATATTATGCAATCTATTTCTAACTTGAAAATTTTGACATTTAAAGTTGTTGGTATGTGGATATCGAATTGAGATTATGGTTAAATGCATTTACATGATGATAATGCATAGATATGTATGAGTTTGTGTTATCGACTAATCTGCAGGTCAATGTGCTATGAAATAGCCAAAGGATAATGATAATAAAAGGTTGATGTTGTGAACAACGGCCGAGAAACAATATGGTATGAATCTTTGTATGTGAAATTATGTTGGTTCAAATGCATTGCTATGATATGTGGACAAGTGCAAGTTTTTCAGGTGACAAGACTGCCTAAAACTGAATATACGATAACAAAATTCCTAGTAACACAGTGCCGCTATATGTTCCATGGTAGGGTGTGGACCCTAGTCCTATTAGGAGGGGTGGAGGCATTTCCCGTCGTGTATCCTTTGAAACTTGGAGTCATGGGAGGACGGTGTTAGTTCACGCTCGCCTAGACGTGTGATGATAACTGTCAGTTTCCTGCCAGTGAAGCTTGGTCGAGAGAGTTGACACTTCCACTTACGGGTTCTATTTGGAGTTAGGTCAATATAGTTGACGCTCCAAGATAGTCCAGCG
>JASDQU010736174.1:116138-130021 GCA_032191745.1 Picea mariana
TATGTATGTATGTATGTATGTATGTATGTATGTATGTATGTATGTATGTATGTATGTATATTTATATTTACTTAACTAAACTAAAATTATCTAAGTGAATGTAGCTTGTGCTAAATTATTGTAAATGAGGAATTTTGTGAACATTTAAATAGTTTACTATCTTTTATTATTATTATTTTTCTTTTAATTAAAAAAAGGAGGATCCTGTTATATTAAAAGTGCAGGCTGACAATATTGTTTGGAATGCCAACTGTCCCGCCTAAAAAAGGAAACTGGGACAACTGGCTTCCTATGCAACTTGTTTCAAAAAACCGGGCTGCCATCTGTCTTTCCCGAAGGAAACTAGGACGTATGGCAACCATTAGTCTGAAACTGTTTCTGAAGCTTACTTCTGGCAGCATAATGAAATTCTAACAGAGCTAGAGCTCTATTTCTATACAAAACAAAACTTCTAACCATAAACATTCACAGTAGCAATTCCCCGATGGCTTCATCAACTGCTTCATTCCTTCTCGATCTAGCTGGAAGCACGAAGGGTTGTGCGCATGTTGGGCATCGTTGTCCTGGTGACGTGTTGTAATAAGCATCATACAACATGTCGAGGCGTTGGTGGGTTTGGAGGGCACGATGGATTTGGTCGTCCACCATGCTTCTTGTTCAAAAATTAGCACCAGATGTTCCAGATGTAGGAGTGGAGGCTCCTCTGTTTCTCCATTCTCACGCCTATCGTGTTGTCCTCGTTGAGCTTCTTGTTGGTCTGCTTCGCTTCAGAATTCGTCGACTGCTGAATTCACCTTTGCTTCCGCACCATCCGGGAATTCTTCTTCGACATAGCAAGTTATAGGTTCCCATGCTGGGTCGCCTTCCTTGTGACTATGCATCGTTTCTGCTACCCGTGGCTTAGCTTCATCCAGAAAGCAGGTTGGTGGATCCCAGTTATCAAGAACAATGAAGAGGAGATGTTCCAGAGGAACCTGGATGGGTTCTTCTGGAACAATCTCCTCCACATAGGCCATGGGAGGCGTCCTAGGCTTCTTAGTCTTACGGCCTCTCTGCGATCGCACTATGGACAACACCTTCTCGAACTTCTTCTGTCTCTTCGTGCGAGTGTCAAATGCATACCACGCTGCGCCTATGCGAGGCCAACCTCTTTCCCTCAGCATGTGGATAATCAAGACTATAACCATAACGTTAGCTTGGTGGCTAGCTTTGCACCAGCTTTCCAAAAGTTCAGACTTCGGCTGATCAACCTAGAAATGCATTGCATCCCGTTCAGAGGCGCTGATAAACATGAAGGTGACTATGATAGGCTTGGCCATTAAGGCTATTCCTTTAGTGCCCTGAGCGTCCGTCCTCTTCACGCACGTGAGAGGCCTCGTCCCATGGGCTTGGCTACTCGGGCTTGCTCCCATCTTAATGGTGAGGAGATGGGATTCGATGACCCGTATTTAAGGCTATGCCCAGCTCTTCACCACGTGGCCAATCTGCTTGACATGACACCTCATCCGGGGAAGTTTACTATCTTTTATGAAATGAATGGTCTTGTTGATTTGATTGGACACATGCAAGAATTACTTTAGGTGTGATAATTATTTTCATTAGTACATGTACGAGTTTTGTATGTGCTAGCTACACATGTATGCCTTGCACATGTACACTAGTATGTATAAGTGTTTTAAATTGATGATGTTGATTATTTGTTGCGGTTGTATGAATTATGTGTTGTTACCCTTGTATTGTAAATTACTCTAACTTTGGGACAAAGTTTCTTGAAGGGTGGGTGTATGTAACAACCCAAATTGATGAATTTTATCAAAGTTTTTAATTTAAATTTAATTAATTATTAAAATATATTAATGAGTCTTTTATTATTTTATTATTAAAAGGTGGGTGAAGTAATTAATGTGGGGATAAGGTTGTTGGGGAATTAATGGGGGATAAGGTTGTTGGAAATTAATGGAGGGATAAGGTTGTTGGGAATTAATGAGGGGGGTTTGAGAGAGGAGGATAAGGAAGAAGGGGAGGACTTGGAAGAGGCATCTTATTTTTTTGTTTAAGGATTTCTGAATTTCTAAAGGAGAGAGGAGGAGGAGAAAAATGGGAGAAATGGTTTTTAGGAAGATCTCATAAGGCACTGGTGTTGCTGGGAATTTTGGGCTCAGAGGCCAGGAAACCACTAGGATTCCTGGAGCTAGGGAGTCGGAGAGGTTGTTCCTAGTTGGCTGGGAGGTTAATATTCAGTTTGGGCAGTTGAGCATGATCATCAACAAGCAGAAAATGGACTAAATCAATTAAGCTATAGGTTGAGGTAAGCATTCTATGTATTTTATTAAGTCATGTTTTTATTATGCTGTTGTTTTATTTTCCAGGTATAGAAAAATTTTAAACTAAGTTGCAGTAATTTTAGTAGGAGATTAGAACATGTTTATTATATGAGGCTATGTAAGGTAGGCCTTACAACCAAAGTTTCCTGTAATAAAATGATATCCAAAAGATTTTTATCCAATAGACGTCACACAAAGGTCGTTTTTAGGGAGCCTCCCACCCCTCGAAGATTGAGGGATAGATAAATCATTACTTTGCCCTTGCAAGGGCTTTCACCGCTCCAAGTGCCCCACAGTCCGTGGAAGGAGAAACAAAATCAGGTAGTTGGGAAGAGGAGGATGAGGCCTTCTTCTTGGCGCTATGGGTTTTTATAGGCGAGTATTCATTTTCACCATCATGTAATACTCTCATGAAGGGATGATGAGTATAATCAAATCACAAGACAAATTGTAAAATTTAAATTTGCACTATCTTAGAATAACAAGGGTTGCATGGCAGCTTAATCCCTGCCAAGTAGATTTGGAAATGGAGATGATAGCTGACACCCTATAATTATTGATGATGATGATTACTGTGAAACATGAACAATATGTTAACTAGGGGCTAGTTTCATAGTCTTAAAAGAAATCAATTTGTAAATATTTTAAATGAAAAAAATTAGCACCGTCAGAAAGATTGGAATTCAAAGAATTTGACCTAGACTCACAAGGAATGGAGGAAGACGTGTTGCTCCATGACACTTAGTTTATAGATTTGTCATATGCCCTATTGGTCAGTATCTCTGACCACATTTTTACTTTAATGTGGATGTTGTATAGTTTTGGGATTAACCTAAATTTCCTTCCAATTAAGTTAAGCTAGCCAAATGCAAATTGCATTTTAAAAATATTCATTTTTTCTTGTTGAAAATAAACCTTTCAAATTTAATAATATATATTTTTATATAATATTTATTATATTACATAATAAATATAATCTAAATAATATATTAGATAATAAATATAATAATGCATAATAATAAATACATAGTACAACTTTTTATATTTAGATGTGGTGATTGGTGAAATCCATTGATTATGTAATTAATTCTACATATTGAAAGACATGAAGGGAGCAATAACACTTCAATTCTATCAACCAATTAGAAATGAGAAACACAAATATTTTTATTATATCCAAAAATATATATTTGTTTTCCTATGTTAAACGTTACATTGCATACACAATTTTATGGTAAAAAGCTAATTAATGTCACATCAAAAGCAAACTCATTGCTATAGTCCCATGGCAGGGACTAATAAGGAGATTGTTTTTTTTTTACATATATTAAGAGTTGTCTTTTGTTTTCTTCATTCTTTGAAGTAAAATATCATCTATATTGTTGGTCTTTTGTATAAAAGAAAATTAAATATATTTTTGTCATGAAAATAAAGTTTCTCTCTCTCTTTTTCTAGAAGTATGGTTCTTTTAGAGTAGGACATTAAATTCTTTATTTTGATGCTTAGGAGAATTTAACAAAGGACATCCATGAGTTTTGATAATAATTCAAGATTGTAATGTGTAGGTATGGTTGTGAAGAGGATAATATAATGGACACAACATATATGGTGCTCTATCCTACAACTATACACTTATATTAATGAATCGAGAGATGGAACTTTCGTTGTAGTGAATTGTAGTGAATAATCAAAATGTGGAAGTGAAGACATTTCGTAGAATGAACTTGTCGAGTAACTTTGACTTTAATATCATTATGCAATGCCTCTGAGTTAATTTAATTAAACTTACGAAGTCATCTTCAAGCAAAGGAGTTATGCATATTTTAATGTAAGTGCAAAGAGGTTCGAAACAATCTATAAAGAACTATGAAGAAGTACATATGGTCACAATAGTTTTTTATGCATGTTATATATAAGCTAGAAATTGTTTAACATTGTCATGTGTCAATTGTTGAATGAGCTATGACAATTGTTGATTCTGAGTCCGGTCTCAAGATTAAAGTGATGTCAAAGTCTGTCGCTGCATATTTGTTGACAACAATAATCATGTCAGATCCTCGGTGCTAAGGTTTTTCAATTCTACTGAGACAGATAATGCTTCCATCGTCGAAGTTTTGACTTATACTTTAATCATCATCCTCTTTATAAATGATGATCCCCATGGTTAAAACATTGTAAACATAGAAATTGTGTTTTCATTCAACTTATTATGCATCAATTGCCTTGTTGTGCATATTTCTTAAACTTCACAATCATATACATAAGAATCTCCATCTTTCCTGTGTGCTTAACTTGTCAATTGACGATGTGATAGACTAATGCTCAAGCAAGATGTTATGGATCAAGGTTGATATAGTCGGAGGTATAAGAAAAGGTAGAGTATATGGTTTGAGTACTTTGACATTGAAGGTCGAGCACATCACTAATTATAGTGGCAAGTTGAGTACAAAGGCATTCTCCCTAGCTACTCGAATAATGATGTTAGGTATGTACCAAAGTAGTCTAAACTTTCAATGTTGTCTTTAAATATATATGACCAAATTGTCTCTATCTTTGAACTAGTGCGTAATAGAGTGTCCATTTTGTTGGTTCTTACACTCGTGGTGCAGTTGAGTAAATATGTCTTGGACTTGTCAATGGATCCCAAGAATCATCTTGATGAATTATTCGACCTTGTCTCACCCCTTGGGATATAATTGTGTAATTGAAGTGAGTTGGAAAGACAATCTCAAATTATCCCAAAGGATACAAACCCAAACAAGTTTGAAAATGCATTGTAATTTATAATGTTGTGAAGAGTTACATTTATATAAAGGGTAGGTTAACATCCCATGTGTGGGGGTGTGTGTGTTTGAATATGTAAAGAAGTTGAGAATGAGTATTTTTTATGGCTATGATTTGACCATTTGTAATCCATATGGATGTCGACAACCTCCCACCTATTACAACTGGTTCATTTTGGCAGTTTTACAGTTTGGTAGTTTTTTCCTAGTTTTTGGGTCCCCAACTTCCGGGGCCGTTTTGAGGCCCTAAACAATGTTTTAAGGGCTTGCCACAATTAGATTGCACACAAAGTTAGAGTCTATCGATAACATGTGTATTCCTCAGATAGACCTTTCCAACGGGTTATCGTGCGACTAAAACGAAGATCATATGCAAAAGTTACGACCCCGGGAAGTTGATGTACTAGCTTACCCCAACGAGGCCCACATGACTTTTGGCGCTTCATCTCCTAGGTTTAGGTTTTTGGATGTCTAAGGTTTTGGAATTCATGTTTATTGTAAAAAGGCCTTCAAAGCCTCATTGTACTCACCTTCTTGCGAATGAGCACAATCGTCACATCTCTTCTCATAGATAAGCCACCACCATTCGAGCAAGCTTGTTTTTCGCTGCATTTTATAGTTTCAACTTATTTCCTTATTGAATAGAAACCAATTTTATTGTATCTCTGTTATTCTGTGTTAAGCATCTTTTAATAATAATCTGTACACATTTCGTTCTKCTCTTAAAATCAAGATCAGTGGTATCAGAGCGGTCTGCTCCTTGTCGTTCTTAATGCATGTCCTCGATGAGGTCAGGGTACAAATAATTGGGTCTCGAGCTTGTTTCTCTTGAGCACAAAAGCTCTCGCATGCCCAAGCGACCTCTCATGGCAGGAGAAAAGAAAGACGGYGAGACATGAGATCCTTTCAAAATGTTCCTTGAGGAAGCCCTCACGCAACACAGGAATGAGACGATGGATAGTTTTGCACAAATCTAAAAGCTTGCTTATGTTTGGAGTTTGATTGTGATATGCATACATAGGGTAAATTATTTCTTTTAGCATCAAACCATGGGGTGCATTGTTAATTTGGAAATTTTCATAGTGGAATTGCTTCTATTATTGGGAAAAGGTTCAACCAACACATGCAAGCAAATCCAACATCGAGCCAATATAGAAATAGAGCAGTGAACCAGATCTGAAGACAAAGAAATTGCAATGTAATCCACTCATAATTGCATCGAGAACGAACATATCATTTCATGCATGTTGGAGAAGAGAAAATGAAGGAGCTTGTACTCATCTTGATAGAAAATCCAATTGAATTTCCACAGAGGATCCATTTCGGTGAAACAAATAAGCCATTGGCCTATCATTTATAAATCAATACATGAAGGATGATGCGATTATTTATCAATTCTTTGGGATATGCGCATACCCTCTAGTGGTTCCTCAAAACCAAATGGAAAATCAAAGGTTCTCGATCTTAAACTATGTGCTAATAGTTTTTCTATTATGATTTTATTAGAGATAGAGGATAGGGAGAGGATATTTGAGGTTGGGCCTTGTTTTCTTAACTCTTTTGGATTACACATGCAATATTAGACTAACCACTTTAACCCAAACATAAAACACTCTCCGAGGCACTATTTAAATAAGAAGGTACTTGCTTATGTTGGTTTATGGGATTTTGGAACAAATATATTATGGAAGACATTGGGATTACATTGAGAGTCTACATAAAATCATTGAAAGTCACGAAAGAAGAAAAGGTAAAATTATTACACTTACAATATTTATATTTTGATGAATCTCTCAAATATATTATTGTGCAATATCAATAGGATGGATACACATAACGGATGATGAGAAGGCTCTACAAAAGTAAATTCCAATTCCAAAGTGAAAAGAAAGCATAGGGAAAGGAAACCTTAAAAGTAAGAAGTAGTTCGAAATTTGTTAGAAAATTCATCTTGGGTGGACGAGAATGAAGAACACAACCAAAAAATGAAGAGGGCCAATGTTAAAAACGAGAATGAAGAACCTAACCAAAAAATGAAGAGGACCCATGTAAAAAAAAGAAAGTCATGAATACAAACATAAGAGAAACCTTTGAATTCAAAGGGATCAATAGAAACATTTTTTACCATGATGCACTACAACCAATGAAACAAAGTTCAAGAGACAATAAAAAAATAAAAATAAATTATAAATGAGCAAACAACTAATGAAACAAAGTTTAAGAGACAATAAAAAATAAAAAATAAATTATAAATGAGCAAACATGAAAATGAAATAATAATAAGATAAAAGGATGAAATTAAAAAAAACAACAAAAGGAGCCCCCGGGGGGCAGCTCAATTGGCAAGTGCCGTGATATAGCGTGTTATGTACGATGAGGTTCCAAGTTCAAATCCCCCCGACTTACCCGTGCCTGCGGAAGGGGCATACGTATGGCACCTGGAGGTTATAGTGGTAGCAGTCGGAATCGACCCCGTGTCACGCGAGTAAGAGACCGGCCCAGTTGCCGATTCCGCCAGCATAATAAAAAAATAAAAAAAAAAATAAAAAAAAAAGAAGAAAAAAAGGAGACAAAACCACACAAAGCATAGAGAGTGAAGAGATATTATAAGCAATTCTAAATCTATACCAACTTAAATAAATTTGAAGAGACACAACAATACCAATAAATGACCAAGATGGTATAGGAAAACACAAGAAATATTAAGGGAAGGCAGGGATGAAGTATACCTATAGTTATGGGATCCAACAATGTCTAAATTTATGTAGATTATTAAGTGAGGATGAAATCAAATTCTTCGAGTTC
The DNA here is from genome assembly GCA_032191745.1 of Picea mariana. Lineage (NCBI taxonomy): Eukaryota > Viridiplantae > Streptophyta > Pinopsida > Pinales > Pinaceae > Picea > Picea mariana. The sequence goes on from JASDQU010736174.1 coordinate 124,051, forward strand.
ATGTTCACCTTGATGAATGGAAATGATAAAATAAACTTCAATAAATAAATAAAAACTACATCAAAGTTCTGGATATTAAATTTAATCTTACAAAAACTAAAAAAAAATTAATAAAAAAACAAAAATATAATTGAATGAAACTAGGGGGCTATGAGGCTAGGGTTTTCCTGGCCATAGACCCCCGACTCTTCTGTCTATCTCCCTGCGGTGTCTTTGCATGGATTCTTTCCTAAGGGTTTTTGGAGTTTTTCTCAATGTGCGCGGTCTCCTCTTCATTATCCTTCGTGATTGAAGCCTCCACTCCCTTGGTTGTTTTATCCGTTGAGGCGTCAACTCTTGGGGTGCTACAATATGCGTGGATTGGGCTTGTTGTCGCTCCCTTGCGGTCATATCTCCCTCCACGTGAACTTGCTGAGTGGTAACTTCTCCGGTGGTGGCCACACAAACTCTGTTGCGGATCTGACCTTTTTTCGGTCCTCGTTTTGGCGGATGCACTCTCCTGGGTGCAGATCTGATAGATGATGCTGTCAGTATGGCCTTATGCTCTAGATATAGGTTTCTATGGTCCTACTTCAGGCCTATTCTTCTCAGATTTGGTTTTCTGTGTGCCATATCTTCTCGATTTGCCTCTTCGGATCTGTTTCTTGGAGCTTTTTTGTTGTCTACAGTTTTTTTGGTCCTCTATCTCTTCAGCCACTAATGGGTGTGGAGGTGTTTCTTGAAGATTTATGAGGGTTTGGCCCCCACCAATCCATCCTTGTTGGTTCGTTCAGGGCTTGATGCAATGTCAGGGCTTTCTCGATGGTCTTGGTGTCCAAGATCCCCTGCGTCCCCTTCTGGTATGTGATGTGGAGTGGTTGCTTGAGTTTTCTGCTTCTTTATGGTGGAGTCTGTTTCATAGCTTTGAGGTCCTTCTCTCGGGCGTGAAATGTTGATCTTAACTAGTGGGGTCAATGCTTTGAGGTCTGTCTTGGGTGTGCGGCTTCGTATTTTCCTCCTATGTGGTTGTAGGCTCTCTTGTGGACCCTTTGGATCCAGTTCTCGAATGGGTTAATTGTCGCTCTCACCTGGTCCGTCCAGGTTCTCTTCATTCTTCGTTTCTGTCGTGTTATTGGATGTTTTTTCTTGAGGTCTCTTGGTTTTACTGCCTACATTTGGGCTTATGCCCATCTCCTTATTTGACACATCCTTTGTGGTATTTCACTTTGGGCCAGCTCTGACTACTAACACTTCTTTCAGTTTTCCCAAGTATTGGGCATGTGCTTTCAACACCTACAAAATGTAATCTGGTTCTTTACGGATGAATACAATTACGAATTTTTTCCGAGGAAAAAAAATAATTAAATGAAACTAGGAAAATTAGAATCTTCTAATTAATTCAATAAAAAATAAAATAATAAAGATAGGAAAGGAAGCATACCCCCAACCTGTGCATACAATTAACAATTGAACATTTATCATGAATTTATATTTGGGGCTTAAATTCCATAACAAGGAGGTTATTAAAACATAATATTGTGATGGAAAAACCATTATTAAAATATAATATTTCGATGGAAAAACCAAACCTCAATGGAAAAACCATTATTAAAATATAATATTCCCATGGAAAAACCAAACCTATGATTATTTAAGAAACCATGTGTAACTTGCAAGATTATTTAAGAAACCAAGTTTAACTTGCAAGCTTTTGGAACAACATAACTTTAGTTTAACACCCATATTTGAAAAAGAACATCAAGTTATGGTGGCAACTCACAAGTAGATTCCAAGGTTCTAGGGTGTATAACCTAGAACAAAATCCAAATAATTTAAAAATCAAAATATAAGACACAAACATCAAAGTAGTTTAGGTTTTGTTTTTCAAAAAATAAAGCTAGAAGAATATATGGCTTAGGTACAAGAAGAGATTCTTGGTATTGAATTGTAAATGAAATAACCAAAGATTAAACCATACAAACCAGGATAAAATAATGGGAAGTGGATTCTTGGTATTGAATTGTAAGTGAAACAAGTGCCGTATGGCAATGTAGTCCCTGCCAGGTTGGAATGGGAATACATGCGACTGAGTACAGACACGTGGGTAGGAAGTTGAAGTACATGTAGTTTCTATGCAGAATATAGTATTCTCGAATTAGTTTTTCCCGGAATTTATCAAAAATTAATAACATTTAAAAGGTTTTTGGACACAAAAAATTTAGCATTCCCGAAGTAGTTGTTTTTACATACGTTCCTGGACAAAAACACAAAAAAATAGTAGTAACGTCTGTTACATAGGTTCGTGGACAAAAGCACAAAAAAAGTAGCATTCCCGAATTAGTTTTGTTTAAAACAAGGGCTCCTGGACATAAGAAATTGAAATTTATCAAATTATAAGTTCCTGGACAACACAAATTATACATACCAAATATGTAATTTTATGAAGTAGATATATAGAGCATGCACGAAGCCCTCATTCCATACTTAGCCAGTTTTTGGATCGCGGGTTCTCGGGCTAGCGGGATGAAAATTGGGCTTTTGTTGTTCTGTTCCCTACAAATACCACCCAAAGTTCCGCGATATACAAATTGACAATCAGACTTGCGAACTATTTGAATTTTATGGGCCTCGTGTCCAAAAAATTTAGCATTTTCGAATTAGTTTTCTTTACATACATTTTACATACGTTCGTGGACAAAAACACAAAAAATTAGTAGTAACGTCTGTTACATAGGTTCGTGGACAAAAGCACAAAAAAATTAGCATTCCCGAATTAGTTTTCTTTAAAACAAGGGATCTTGGACACAAGAAATTGAAATTTATCAAATTATAGGTTCCTGGACATCATAAATTATACATACCAAATATGTAATTTTATAAAGTAGATATATAGAGCATGCACGAAGCCCTCATTCCATACTTAGGTAGTTTTTGGATCGCGGGTTCTCGGGCTGGCGGACTGAAAATTGGGCTTCTGTTTTTCCGTGTCCTACAAATAGCACCCAGAGTTCCGCGATATACAAATTGACAATCAGACTTGCAAACTATTTGAATTTTAAGGGTCTTGTGTCCAAAAAATTTAGCATTCTCGAATTAGGTTTCTTTACATACGTTTTACATACGATCGTGGACAAAAACACAAAAAAATAGTAGTAACGTCTGTTACATAGGTTCGTGGAAAAAAACCCAAAAAAATTAGCATTCTAGAATTAGTTTTCTTTAAAACAAGGGCTCCTGGACATAAGAAATTGAAATTTAACAAATTATAGGTTCCTTGACAGCATAAATTATACATACCAAATATGTAATTTTATAAAGTTGATATTTACTTTTATACATACGAACTATATACTTTTATAAAGTATGGGGATGAGATTTTATAGAGCATGCACAGAGCCCTAATTCCATACTTAGCTAGTTTTTGGATCACGGGTTCTCGGGCTGGCGGGCTCAAAATTGGGCCTTTGTTGTTCTATGGCCTCCAAAGAGCACGTAGAGTTCCGCGATATACAAATTGACAAGCAGGCTTGCAGACTATTTGAATATATATGTGTGTGTGTGTGTGTGTGTGAAATATGATATCTCAAATTTGAGTGAGTGATTTATCTCATATTTAATTTTGGAAATGACCAGGCATGAAAACACATTCAACATAGCCGAAGATAAAAATCTAGGAACACATAAATATATAAGGAGACAAAAGAATAGTTTTATTTGGAATATATATAAAAAAGAATAGTTTGTTACATAATCTTGGAAATTTAAATGCGTTTGCCATATAGACTGGGATTGGGGCTCCCACGGATCATAAGAGAAATATGTACAAGAAATAGGACTGGAAAGAAGAAGTGGGACACGGTAGAGTGTAATACCTAAAAAGTAGAAATGGGAAGATATCAGTCTTTGACTATAGATTTCTATTCAGAAAAGGTGGAATAACTGGATTGATAAAGAAAGGACTATCAGTATACACTTACAAGCATGGTACATATAAGTTATTTTGGTATTTGCTTGTTGATGCCTTTTCCTATTGGTTTTCATCGCCGGCCCGCTTGAATAATTGGATTCATAAACAGAGGATTTATAACGATGTTCCATATAAGTAATTTTGTTATTTGCTTGTTGATGCATTTTCGTGTTGGATTTCGTCGACGACCCACTTCAAGTTCTCTTCAATATAGCTTCTCAAGGGGGTGACGTTGATGTCATTCCGGATTTTAATGCCGAAAATATCATTTTCTAATTCGCTTAGATCAATAGAAAGATTAGACAGAGCTTGATGAATGTCTCCATTATGTACTGAATAACGGACTAGCCAGTTGTCCACGTGTTCTTCATGATATTCAAGAACCCTGTAAAATTTTTCTAAAGACAAGGCCTGAAAATTATCAACTTGTTTATCGAAAGCTTGCTTGGTTAACGCCAATGAGTTGAAGATTAAGCTGGGGTCCTGGAAGTTGTTTGTCCTTTCGGTTAAGTCTATTTTGGTGAGCTTTGTGAATAATGTTTCTTTCTTTGATATTGCTTGCTCACATGATTGGACGATGAGATACATGTTCTTTACCTTCTCTTTCCAGCATTCTTCTAATTGAGTGAGCCATTTTTTGGACGAGAGATCATGTTGTCTTCTTGTCGTGTCTGGCATGTTGTTGACATGAAAGGCAAAAGGGACGACCGTGTGCAAATATAAACTTTCTTCATCTTTCAAATCCGCCTACAGAAGTTGGAGCAAGTTATGTACCCTGCTTTCTAGGGAATCCATATTTTGTGATGTTTCCCAGGCCTCAGTAATCAGTTCCATTCTTTTGTTGATATTTTTCTCCACATATCCTCTACAGGATGCAAGGAAGCTGGAGGAGCCTTTTAGATTTGCTGCAAGGGTGCAGGGAGTCACATGCATGGTTGTTACCAGACGACTGCCAAGCAATGGCATAGGAAACAAAGCTTCCTCTAATTCCTTAATCCGGTCCTTTAGTCTGGCATTCTCGGCCTCAATGAATCCAACGGAATCATGAAGAGCATCTCTGGTTGCCATGTGAAGTTGAGAGATTTTGGACGCCTACATATTGGCAAGGTCAAGTTCTGAACGATGTTTTCTTTTCTTATTTTTTACATCTCTTTTTTCAATAATTAATTTTTTTGATTCACATTCAAAAACAACACTCTGGAATACAAAGGATTCATCTTCATAAAAAAATTCGGTATCAACTATGTCCATTGGGTATCCATGGTGAATTGCGTCTCCGGGTTGATCAAGGTTGCAGAATATGCTATCCAAATCAGCGTCAAGATCCATGTCTTCACTCTAAATTTCGGGTTGCTCCGCCTCCCCTACATTTTTTTGTCCCTTCTTCTGCACAGGAAGCTTGTGAGAACTATCAATTTTAGGATGACCTATTAATTTCTGGTCCTAAGGCCCGAAGTGTTCACTGTATCTCTACAGAACTACTGTGGAGCTGCTACCAATAGTTTATGAAAAAGTCGGTTTGCTCCAAACGCTGCTTGAAATGAACAAATGGAGGGGACAATGTAACCCCCCAGAAATGTTGGTTCAATGCGCGCGAATGGAAATTCTCCTCGAGCTCTTCGCTCATTAATGACAATCTCTATGCGTGTTGTATGGTGACCTGTTAGAAGTAAAGCTTAATTATTGCATACTTAGAAGTGCGAAGGTAGCTGTTACGATGAAGGACATTTAAGGATTGGAGGTTTCGTGAAGGAACCAAGTTGAGGGCGTGCGAATGGTATTCCATGGTATTTGAAATTAACAGTGGGAAGGGATAACAAAAGCCTCCGCAAATATTGGTTTAGGGCACATTAATGGCAGAACTTCTTGAGCCTTGTGCCCATCAATGACAATCTAGACAGTGTCTGCATGATGACCTGTTACCATTAAAGATTTAGAAACAAGACACACACAGACGCACACACACACACAGATATATATATATATATATATATATATATATATATATATATATATATATATATA